>JAQFXM010000117.1:0-72442 GCA_034693345.1 Entomobrya multifasciata
AAAGTGAAGGGTCTCCAAGTGGCACCCAGTGAACTTGAAGATATTCTTAGAAAACATCCTGATGTAGCAGATGTGGCAGTTATTGGTAACTCAATTAAAGTATATGAAAAACCTACTTGTGCATTTAAAAAAAATGTTTTGGGGTTCTGTAACTAAAAAATGACAGGTATTCCTGACGAACGAGCTGGTGAACTACCCCGTGCATACATTGTCCGGAAAACAGAGACAGTTAGTGAAACAGACATTGTTGACTTTGTTGCAAAGGAAGTCTCAGAGCACAAAAAGTTGAAGGGAGGGGTCGAATTTCTTCCAGCAATTCCCAAAGCTGCCAGTGGTAAAATCCTAAGACGAGAGTTAAAAGCGGATTATCTGTCGAAAACAAAATAATTCATAGCAATGTTTTCTTCATTTTGTTTCAAATACTCCAAAATATATTGTATGGAAAAGTAAATAAATAAATGTTTGCATGCTTATGGTTTGGAGTTAGTGAGCATAATTCAATTTTATCATTATGTTTGTATGTCTTTTTCACACGCACACGTGATGTCAGAACAATGAACAATCAAGACTCCTCCAATCTCCAATATTGTTTGTTGATTTGAAAGGCTCTTGCAGCCTGTCGAGAAACTGTATAAATATTGGTCGTTGTTCATTCATATCCTTTCCAAGCATTACATAATCAAACATAATTTTGGGCTAGAAAAAAAGGTGGCGATTAAGTATCATGATTTTTGCATGTTTAAATCATGTTTGTCAGCATAAACCTTAGTCTTTTGAACAATAGCGTTCATATGATGGTGTGTGAAACCGCATGAAAGTGAAAACAAAGAGATAACCTTGAGACTGACAAGACAAGTTTAAAAGGAGAAGATTTCATTGAAAAAGGAAAAACAGAATGTATAGCACTGACTAGTCATTCATTATGGTTGTCGCTTGAACTGAAGAGTTAATTACATACCATGTGCAGGATATCTCTTCATTATAAAAAACTTGAACCAGCTATACATACGAGTGTTATGCGTCTGCGTCATGATGATAGTGATAATTTGATAACATGGACAAGTGTATGTAATCAGTATTATTTGGTCTCCACATGGCAAAATCAACATAAATGAATGTTGTTTTCTTCTGACATAAAACACTTCACTGAGGATTGTTATGCATGGATTGCATGATTGCTTGTGTTAAGGTTAACTTACAGTTGACACCCTGCAAATAACTCGTAATGCGACAAGACAACCAAAAAATTACACATACCTTACCAGTTGATTGGATTCTTTTACTGAATTCAGTTACAATTTAAAAAATTGGTCTACAAAAATGGCTCTACGGATACAGAAATCCACATGCTCTCTTTTGTCAAATTTTTCAAAATCTTGTAGTAAAAAGTATTCTCTACCAGCCACAAACAAGCAATGGATTCACTTGAGTTCAACAGTTAACTCAAGTAATGAAAACATCATTAGATCTCCAGATCACGTTGACGCTGTTTCAGGTGTGACATTACCCGAATTTCTTTGGAGTAACTTACACAAGTGGTCTGATGCACCAGCATTTGTAAGTCCAAAATAAAATATACATCCTTCACAATGACAATACATTTAAAATTAATGCACTTTTTGAATACGTGATATCAATTACGTAGCTAATGTACTTGTTCGAATCGAATTAGTGAGTAGTTAAAATTGTTTAAAAGGAATGTGGCGTTTCCGGGAAGAAATACACTCATGAGGAAGTTTACAAGCTGAGTAGAAACTTTGGAAAAGCGCTTATGCAACATGGTCTGAAACGACCTGATGTTGTTGGTATTTTGATGCCAAACACGCCCGATTATCCCGTTGCGATTCTTGGAGTTTGGGAAGCCAACTTGATAGCGACTACTTTTAATCCTGCTTATAAACCGGGTACGAATGTACACTCACCGTCAAAAACTAAATTTAAGATGCATAAACGCCTATATTATGGCTGTCTTATAAAAAGTAGGCTAGTTTATTAAATATTTTCTTTTGCAGAGGAAATTGCAAAGCAAATCAAGGATTGTCAAGCAAAAGTGATCATTACCACATCTCAGTTTGCACCGATTGCTCGAGAAGTGCAGAAATTGAGCCCAACAGTCAAATCAATAATTGTAGTTGGAGAGCCTGTTGATGGGTGCCACTCATTTTCTGAAATGATTAAGGTGAATTCAGCCGGAACTGAATTTTCGAAGGGCTCAACATTTGACACTACTGAAGAAATAGCATTTCTGCCATATTCATCCGGTACCACAGGTAAATGGTCCACCACACACACACACACTAAATGATGCTTTGTGTCATATATGCATATTTACCATAAAATACAATGTATTTTGTTGAACAGGGCCTCCAAAAGGGGTAATGCTAACACACAGTAGCATTTGTAGCAATCTGTTACAATTAACGCACCCAGGCTATGTGGCAACCAACTTTTTTGAGAAAGGAGCAACACAGGATCATTTTTTGGGAATATTACCATTTTTTCACATTTTCGGTTTTACTGTGATCATGGCCAAGACCCTTTACCAAGGAGCATTTACAAGAACCCTGCCAAAATTTGAGCCAGCTACATATATTCAAGCTGTCAGAGAGCATAAGGTAAATTAACTGTTTTTGATTTCTAGTTTTTATTTTAATACGTTGAATTCTTGTGATAAATTTATATTCTTATGAAACTCAAATACAGCCAACATGCATCCACTTGGTTCCGCCATTGATTGCATTTATGGCAAATTCCCCAGAAATCGGCAGAAAGGAATTCGAATCAATACGGGCAATTATGGGAGGAGCAGCTCCAATTGGCGAAGCCCTTATAACTAGACTACTTGACAAAGCTGGGAAATATTTTTTCTTTCAAGAAGGGTATGGAATGACTGAATTGAGCCCTGTGAGCCACATTTTACCTGAAAGGACCAAAAACAAAAAGATCGGTATGATGTTATTTTACATAATGCACCAATAACTGTTGTAAAAATTACTGTCATGATTGTTAAGGTCTTTTAAATCTTTTTAAAATCAGGTTCAACGGGAGTTGTGCTGCCTGGTACAGAGTGCAAACTTGTAGATCCATCCACTGGCGATTCAGTTGGAATGCATCAGCGAGGCGAACTATGGATTAGGGTAGGGTACTCTTCGAATGATTGATAGGCTGCGTACCTATTAATCAGGTTTATATGCGTGCATTAATTTATCATTTTTATTGAAAAGGGTCCACAAGCCATGAAGGGCTATTTTCGAAATGAAAAAGCCACCGCTGAAACAATAGACAAAGATGGATGGCTGCATACCGGTGACATTGCTGTGTATGACGAAGAAATGTGTTTCTACATAGTGGACCGGTACGTTGTGTAATTTATGAGCTTGTTAACTTGTTAACATACAGCTAATAATACATATAATTATTTTGTTTTCAGAATGAAAGAATTGATCAAAGTGAAGGGTCTCCAAGTGGCACCCAGTGAACTTGAAGATATTCTTAGAAAACATCCTGATGTAGCAGATGTGGCCGTTATTGGTAAGGTTTATCCAGAATCCGGACTATCGCATTATCGCATATTGATAAACTTGATATTTGAATTTGTGAAACTCAGTCAGTTTTTTAACTTGACCAATTGTTAGGTATTCCTGACGAACGCGCTGGTGAACTACCTCGTGCATATATTGTCCGGAAAACAGAGACAGTTAGTGAAACAGATATTGCTGACTTTGTTGCAAAGGAAGTCTCAGAGCACAAAAAGTTGAAGGGAGGGGTCGAATTTCTTCCTGCAATTCCCAAAGCTGCCAGTGGTAAAATCCTAAGACGAGAATTAAAAGCAGATTATCTATCAAAAACGAAATAATTTCAAACATTTTTTTTTCATTTTGTTTCAAATGCTCGAAATAATAATCGTATTGAAAAAGAAATAAAAATGATAAATACATGCTGGGAATTGTGGTGTCAGAAGATTTTAATTTTTCATAATTATCTGTATTCATGCATTTAAGATATAAGAATCGAGTATGTTCTTTAAATAGTTTTGTTTTACAAACCGTTCCTTATTACGATATAAGAGACAACATGAAAATTGCTAGTACGATTTATAGCACAAATCCTTTCCAAGCATTGCAAACAAAAACCCACTCCCGGGAAAGCAAAGAAAGTAGTCGATAGTTCCGGGATATCCTGTTGTGCTAAAAACGGGCTGATAGTGTTTTGTGTACTTTACTATTAAATGAATAAAATTCAAGTTCAAAAATGTTATGCAATGCAATGGTGCTTACACCAATGTGGCTAAAATCTTGTTTGAGTAATTATTGTCACGCGACTATAACACTAAATAGATTTTGTATGTCTTACAAAGCACGTGTATACTCATCAAGTTATTGCTACACGTAGTGTTTTATCTTGTACAAAAACAAATGTCGAATTTTAACAAGAACTGATTACATTGTAAAAATTCGTTTCAAGTTTTGACCTACTAAAATTTACTGTGACTAATTATACATGCATGAAAAAGCTCATACTAAGTTATGAATTGAGATTTGTAAAGTGAAGTGTTAGGAAAACTGTGGGTTGCGGTGCGGTTATACATTCTCAAAAAGAGACAAAATTTGATAAAAGTGAAAAATGTATTTAATCCCAGTCACCAGTTACAAAAGACAAGCAAGTAGTGTATCAAGCAATGGATAACTGGAGACAGAAAATGGTCCACTTGTCCAGTATACCGTGCATGTTAAATTTTATCTGTTTTAAGAAGTACTCACAAGGATATGACCATCTTTCATCTTTCAAGTTATATAATTCGATACCCTAAAAAAAGATCATTGTACTTTGAACTTTGGTTCGGTTGGTAAACATTGACTAATTTGTATACATTTTGCCAATAATGAATTTATATGCGGAATCAATAGCAGATAATACACTTTGTACTTGGAACTGGTACTCCGCAATCGTTTAACTGAACTATTCAGGGATTGCAATCGGCGAGATAAAACTTAGCACGCTTTGACAATCCAGTTCAATTTTGTATTCAAAATGAGGTAGTTATTACGAAATTATCCACCTCTACGCAAACTGTGCAGTATGACAAGAATCGCAGCCTAATAAGACTGATCATTAAACCATCTCATCATCACTATCATCCATCCACGCACAACTTCTTCTGTTGCAGTGTGCCACAACATTTTAGATTACCGACAAAAGTTTATCCTGTGTTGCTTTATCTATAACACATGCGTTCTAAGTACTAATGAGTAATACCATCGTCATCATCATCATCATTATGCACAATTGCATGATGAGCTGATAAATCTTAATACCATTGCATTACGAAACACACGTTTGAGATTGGTTCAGTGGATTGCATCTCTTTTCTCTGACCTGCTTCTCCTCAGCAAAATTGTGTTTAGCTTTAGCAACGTCTTATTCAGCGATTTCTTTATCACCGTTTCATGAATATTCACATGGCATGATCTCCTAGCTAGTAACTAGAGAAAGATTTTGTATAAAATTATACAAAGCCTTGAAAAAACTAATAGTGAAGGTGTCATCACTTTCGGATAGAAACAGCATTTTTACGTCTGGAATCTGGAAAAGTGACTGGACAGGAAAAATTCTACTTGCATTTTGCATTACATCTCTGGATGCCATGATGATCTGAACACGTTATTAGCAACCTGTCCCGGCAGTTTTGTCACGTTTTTCGTCATCATCAAACGCAATACATTTTTCTTTACGAAACGTATGCAAAGGGGCTACTTTTCTTATGAAAGTTGTTGCTGTATTTTGGTAACAGGGTATCTTTTCTACTTGAGAAATTCGAAGGCAGTGTTTTAGCCGCTATAACAAATATATAAAAGATCTCATCATCATAATAATCATCTTGAATGATGACCATGTAAAAAAATGTTCCTGAATGAGTGAATCCAAATTACTGCCTACAAGCACCTGTGCTGTTTACAGCGCTGCTAGCCAGACGGAAAGGAAGAACGAGGAGAAGGATAGCCAGCAACAGTCATCGACCTCTTCTTCTTCGGGTGCACCTGTATCAGGTAGAAAGATTTACAGTATATGTACCCAGTAATATTCGGATTTGTGATTTGTGGTTGTATATAAACATAGCATAGTAAAGAAGCAAAACACTCAAAGCTTCGTTATCTTTTACCCTTCTTATTAAAAAATCAGTGAGAGAAGGAAAAAAGCAAGTAAGCATGTCTTTCGATTCATTTCATGATTCGTTTCGTTCAACAACCGAGGAACCTCGGCACGGTAGCAGAGAACATAGCAGCTTGTAGGAGATTTTTATATGCCCTTTTTAGTTCCTTGTTTTGTGTTGTTTTGTGAGGTGAATATTTTGACTGTCACATTTTTGAAAAGTTTTGTTATAGATGATAGACAAACGTGTCATTAGTGACCAGTTTTCTTGATTGGATACACCAAAAACCAAATTGTGTTTAATTAAGGCAGACGGCAGACTGTTGTTGTTAAATTGGTGAATAGATTTTTGTGTTAGGAAGTTACAAGGTTATTATGTATTTTTTTTTGAAATTTTCATTCATGAAATATTTGATGCATGTGTTATTTTAAAGAATAAAGTGATTGTGCTATAACTTTATATTTATTGTGTTGTATTTACAATTTATGTCATTTCACAGGAAAATCAGTGTCAGTTCCTGTCTCATCAAACATGAAGGAAGAAAAGCAAATAGAATTTATTCTAAAATCTCTACTAGCAGGAGGTAAATTCAAATTGAAAAAAATATTTATTCGTATTTTTCCATGGTCCACTTGAAATTTTTTAATCTGTACTTAAACAAGCATCTTTTCATTTTACAAATACATATATACCATATTATTTGTGTTAAGTGAGATCATCGATCAGTTGGATAAAGTAGTGTCACTTTTATACACAAAACTAACTGCGTTTGATTGTTCTGAAGAGAGTACGAGATTAGAATATTTTATGCTTGATAGTACTTCTACCAGTTTTAAAATTAATTCAATTTTAACCGTGCTCTAAAGTTAACCTTGAAATTTACATGCATATTTTGAGCAATTGTTGCATTGTAATATTTCTTGCATCCAGCATATTGAGGATGAGATTGGATGGTTTATACGCCAGATGAATGTTTATTTTGTCAATAGTAAACAAAGTTGAAGGCTAGATCACATATTTCACATTTCATAGTCAAACTCAAATGATCAGATAGGATGTGAGTAAAAATCTCACCACTTAAGAATATTAACAAACGTCACGCAAGAATATTTGCGTATGCATATATCTGTTATGGTCTCAATTGAGCAAGTTTTATGTGATGATGATGATAAAATGATTAGGGTCCAAATTTTGAAACTCAGCTATTTTTACCACACACCTATGCGTTCATAAAAAAATCTGACCAAACGAAATTCTCAACAATGTGCAATGCTTTATTGTACAACAATGTACAATTAGAAAGTACTAATATACAGGATTGATGCTTTTATCCACTTGTCACTTAAAGAAGAGTGGAAGTTATATAAAGTAGGTGTTTGCTTAGTAATTAATGAAGCATTCCATGTATCAATCAACGATGTCATTTGAATAGAGGACCCATACAAATTACGTTAATACCAAAAATATAATTATGTAATTTATAATATTCATTCTACAGGTATTGCGGGGATGTGTGCTAAAACTGCAGTGGCTCCATTGGATAGAATGAAAATTCTTCTACAGGCCCACTCAAAACATTACTCACACCTCGGGGTATTTAGTGGACTGCGAGGAATCGTTGAAAAGGAACGGTTCTTGGCATTGTACAAAGGTAAAACACAGACATACATGCCAATTTGACTTTGACATTTACTCATTGTATAAGCTCATTATTATGCGGGTACAGAATAGGACTATTTTTAGTAATTACACCTCTTTCGATTCGGACTTGCAGGTAACGGTGCTCAAATGGTAAGAATTTTTCCTTACGCTGCCACACAATTCACCTCCTTTGAAATGTACAAAAAGCTTTTTGGCGAGGAGTCGCATATTGGCCGGTTTGCAGCGGGTTCTGCAGCTGGTGTAACTGCCGTGGCGTTTACATATCCATTAGACACCATCAGAGCTAGATTAGCTTTTCAAGTAATTATTTTTTAACAACATAGCACATTATGCAAACAATTTTTTATGCTTGGTCATCATTTGTTTATATCCCACGATTTTTTGAAGGTGACAGGTGAGCACTTGTACTCAGGAATTTATAGTTGTGCCACCCATATATGTCGAGAGGAAGGAGGTATACGAGCTCTATACCGGGGCTTTATTCCAACCGTTTGTGGAATGATTCCTTATGCTGGACTGAGCTTTTATTGTTTTGAATCCTTTAAGTATTTGTGTATGAAATATTTTCCAAGTAAGTTTGTTAGGAATTTGAGACCAAGTCAAAATGCAATTTTCCAATTCTCTGGCTTTAATCATAATTTTGTAACACAAATTTTATAGCTTACACGTGTAAACGTCATTCCACCAATACTGGAGGATTAGTACTTCTTTTTTATGCAAAATTGCTTTGTGGTGGTGTTGCTGGTGCTGCTGCACAAACTGTGGCGTATCCTCTGGATGTAACACGACGAAGAATGCAATTAGCAATGATGGATGAGAAGACGAAAAAGTTTGGGTAAGCCAATGTGCTCAAATTAAAAATATGCCATATTTTAACGATTTACTCACTGGTCAGGTGGTAGCATAGTACTTCTTTCTAATAAGCAATATGGTAAAAGGGGAAAATTATACTAACTAATGTAATTTTGTTACTCACTTTCACTGTCTCTTTTGGATCGCACATGTTCTGTAAAAATAGGAGGTAAAAATAATTTAAATTATGCATATCTTTCTTCTTTAACTTTCATGGAATTTTGGAATACATGAACTTGCACATTTATTGACTTTTTAAGAAATGTGAATAATTGAATTGAATATGTAAAAATTTCAGCCTGGGAATGGTATCAACGATAAAGCTAATCTACAAAGAGAATGGGATAACAAGAGGCCTGTATCGTGGAATGAGTATAAACTACCTGAGAGCCATTCCAATGGTTGCAGTTAGTTTTTCCACGTATGAAATGGTCAAACAAATGCTGAACTTGGATACTGGACTCCCCATGATAAAGACTGGATAATTGATTAGAGTGTTTCTTCTCTCGCTTATGTATACAATAAACCAAAAAACGGGAGTAGACTGATGAGATGACTTGATTAAAATGCACCTTTAATTAACATACCAAAGTTATGTAATTTCATCCTAAAATTTTCCATTTTAGTGCACCAAAACTTGTGATGCAAGTAAGATCGAACTTTAAAAAGGGCACAACTTCATAGATCTAGATTTTTTTTCATTTTGCAACCAATAGATGAAAAATTGAGTATTACTTTTCATGCCAAAGATTTAATTCATTGTTTGACCATGACTCTTTACGTCACTTAATACCCTAAAATTATCCTACCTCCCTAAAACGTATTCATATTAAATATGTGTGACCCATTTACACAACCACACATTTTGTACAATAAAAACATTACATGCACAGTCTCTGCATTTTACTATACAAAATATATACTAAACCAAAATATTTGACTTTTGGCAAAGCTGGACCTTATCAAATGAAATTACTTCGCTAATAAAAAGTAACCATTTAAATTTTACAAACAAATAATTACAGCACGTATACATAAATGCAAGCCAGTAGCTTTTCTGATAAGTTATTCTTTAAAACTAAATAAATATCTTTATTTTCGTATTGATTATTTGAGGTATGAATTATTTCTGTGGGTTAACCAAAGACATCGTAAAATAAGAGAATTTTCGTTGTAGTTTTATTTATGTATAGCAAAGATGTGATGTGATTGATTGTTAAATGAAATAAGAACAGAAACTCGGATCGAAATTATGTTGTTTCAAACTTGTGCGGAATAGTTTTTGTAAATGAGGATCTTGTTCCTGTGATTTTTTTGTGTAATTGTGTATTTATTTATTATGAAGAAATATATATATGTACATACATTTGTTCATCAAAAATGAAAATCGGTCTATGAAAAAATAAATCCATTCAATGATTTGAAAAGTTCAAGATTTTTCTTGTTTGTGGTGATTATTTTCTTGGAGTAAAAACATACAATATGACATGAGCATACTTTTAATATATTTGCAAAACTATTGATTTATTTCATTGAGTCATTTTATATGATATTTAATTTATATGCTATGTATATTTATGAGCTTTTCTCATTAATACAATGTTGGTATCACATGATTATTCACTTATATGTGTTTGTATTAAAAATAAAACGTAAAAAACTAACAATTAAACTTGCGCACGGACGGATTACGGAATAGAGGACTGATTGAAAATACTTGAAGTATCAATAAGATAATATACAAATACCCATGTATAATATTTAAAGACAGTAGGTGCGTGAAGTAAGTTGCAGTACGGTTGAGTAGATTTCGTAGTGCGATCAATCAATTTAATAATTCGATGGGAGAAGAGAAATTATCATCATCAAAATATGATTTTTATATCTATAATCTATCTAAATAGTTGCATCATCATAATCGAGAGGATGTGCATAGTATAATTATTGAATAATGTACGAAGTATGACGATAATTTGGTTTTAGGCTTCCTTAGCCTTTGATCTGTTGCGTACAATGTAGTTGAAAAGAAGTTTTCCGAAAAAGAATAGCAGAGAAATGTGAGGGATCATGGACCATTTGATACTGTTGATTGTTCTGGCACATTCCCTTCCTTTAACTAAAATAACAGCAGAAAAATAATTTTTAAATAGAAAGCCAGCATGAAATGCTAAAAAGTATGCGAAGTGAAGATCTAGTTGTGGACTTACCAATTTCTCTAGCTGTGTAAATCTGAGTAGCTGTTCCAATGAACATTTCAATCACATGCAATACTGCAATTGTTAATCCTGCAGTACGTGGTAACTTAAAGTTCATGGCCTACAAGGAATAACACAAGTGTTATTTAAAATTTGCACAAAGTGTTTATGTTGGTATATATTTTGTAATAATTCTAAATTGATATTTTTGTTCTGTTAGATAAATTACCTTGAGTGCAAAATAAAAGTACATCACCGCAAGAACAAAGAAGTTGGTTGAGCCGATCCATCTGCATATTGGCTCTGAATCTGGGAAAATTTGCCATGAAATGAGCAAAGCAACGACATGGTGGTACCTATCAAGAAAAAAAGATTAGTTTTACCCAGTTTAAAAAATTGCCGTAATAACAGTACATTTGATAGGAGTTTAAGTTTATAAAATCGTGTTTGGTTTACCAGTAGATGAAGAGAAGAGGCTTTTTGGTTAGCACAATGAGTACTGTGTCGCCTAAGAAGATGAATTTAGAGAGACAAAAGTAAAGTCCCCACGTGGCGGCTGGTTGATTTAATTCTTCCCTGAAAAGGGTCCAAATTGTTTAAAAATTAATGCCGTGATTCATGAATTCCAACCAATTTATGTTACTCGATTTAATTTTAAAACAAGTTTTCTTACCTGACACAAAGAGATCTATGCACCCCATTAGATTTGCCTAAAATTTCATAAAGTTCTGGAGCTTGTCTGACAAAACCGAATAAATTGATAGCTGCCATTGTAAGGTTCCATGCGATTAGGATTCCTCGTAATTTATATGGATCACGATTTTTCATATAGGCTTGAAGCCCAAAAACGATGGACAAGTAAGCAGCACACACGAAGAAAGGGAACGTGTAATACTCAATCATCATATTTTGAAACCACACCATGTCCACAATTTCAAAAAAGAAGGGATGATGCTTGGGAGGCTGGACATAAATCCAGTCTTTTGCCCCCTCGTATGCCAATGTAAAACTGGCGTTAGCCATTCTTACTGGCTCCTAAAAAAGTTAACGAATCGTATTTAAATTTAAAGAACTCCACTGAAAGTTTCAAACAAGAATTGCACAAACTAATTCCAATTTTTATAAACAACTTACGTTCATTTTAATTCTAATTTAAAATGCGACGATTAATTTTAAAATCTGCAAATGGTCCAGTCCAGTGTCTCTTACGTGCTGTTACTCTGTAGAAATTTGAAATGTGGTTTTTTAATATTAAAAACATATGCAATAGCGATTGGTACTCCACAAAAATGCAGTCAGAGATACACATGTGCTAATCAAGGTTGCTCATCAAAAATTTAACTTTCTTTAGCAACCCCCACGATATTTTAAATGAAAATATTCTAACGTTATCCCACCATGATATCTAAAGCTAACGGCCTTACTACTTCCTATGCATGAAAAAATAACCAACTTGCTTACGTAGCAGTTGAATTTCTTAAATCGATATCTAATTTCATAGTGAGAATTACACTGACTAGATATATCTTTCTTGTTAAATAAACTGTTGACTGTATAAAAAAATCTAATAAATAAGCGTAATAATCATGTATAAAATTTCGCTTTGAACACGCACCAGTAAATTTCTGTGATAACTATGATGGTACTTATATGCACAAAAAAAATATATAAATATTATTGCTGCACCTTTTGGCATTTGTAGTCTATGTTGGTTTGCATGCATGTACAAATTTTATTTTACACACAAAATATTACTCAGCACTCACTCTAACTCAACCAAGAACCAATAAATAAAACACGATTTCAACAACATTAGTTTAATTAGACCAGCAAATATGTTAGGAGTAAAAAAGAGTTTCTAAAAAGTAATTAGAATGAATGATGCTGAATGTTGACAGGCTGCTACTGTACTTTTGGTTTAATAGAAGCAGTGTGTGTGGTGGTGGTGGTGGACGCTAAAATATACACACTGCACTTGGCTTGGCTGTCAGATATTTTGGTCAAATTTAATTGAGTTGCAGGTTGCAACGTTTATGGAACAAAGTAGCGAAAAAAATATTACATAAAAAATTTGAATTACAAATTGTCAATACTAGAAATTCCCATGAATGATAATATTATAGTGTTGAAGGTGCGACCCAATAAATTATCTTGCTACCACGTGCGTACCTTTGAACGAGTTCAATACAAAGTTGAGTAATTTACTCTCAAGAGTCACCCCCACTGTATATTTTGTAGACAGACGGAAACACGCTGATATTTCATGTAACTAAATTTTAAAATATTCCCTGCTATCACTACCCTTTTCGTTACAAAAATATACTTACTATGAACCGGGGTGAAGCCAGTTTTGAATTGGCAGCATCACGAAACACTATTTTATTTTTGCTATTTGGTAAATACGCGTAACGTGCTAAAGCTTTCTGAGTTAGAAGTAGTTTAAATTTTTATTGTAGGTAAAGCGGTGGCACACTTTGTATCTCTGCTAATGATAATCTGAATCTCGAATGTATTGTTGGCGAGAAGGTAGAAAAGATGAATGTAAAATTTTGCTATGCTATATATTACGGCAATTGAAAATTGCAACGAAATAAAAACTTGAGGACAGGCTTGCGGCTTGGTGGGTATATATGGTTTTCAGAAAGCTTGTGTGGGGGATATTATTTTTTTGTAAATGATGTCTCATCTCAAAACAGAAATTGAATAAAGAACAACGACACGAGCCCACAAGGCATATTTTTTATCATTATGATCACAATTTCAACCTACATACCATGTTCAGGTGTTATAAGTACACAGATAATGTGAATGATAAAAAATATTGCATGTAAAAGGCATCTATACCACCTTCGCAAAAAATATCAGACGTTTTGGGTTCCTAACAAATAAGTAAATAAGCATAATCTCTAATCCTTATGTTTCTTCAGTTCAGGTTAAGATGGTGGGTACTTCACAGGGAGTACTCTAAATTTAGTCAGTTAGTTGTATACACCATATACTACACGGGCAAATAAACAATCAACCCTATACCCAAGCCATTTTAGTAAAATACCTGCTTTGTTTACAATACAGAACACCAATTGATCGACCAAAATGCATTTATTGTTTTGGTAGGTCGGTGAAAGGATATTATTTTTTCCAATAAACTGTTCTACAAAGCTTGACAATTAACCAAGTTAGTATCAGACATTGTGTATTTTATACTGTCCACAAAATTTTGACAGTGGTAAGGTAAATAGAAATGACATGATAATGACGCTTCATACGTCACCGCAAAATAATTCTGACCGCAGTAAACGAACTCTCTAAAATGTAATGCTAATCTTTTTGTTCGAGATTTGAACTTGTAGCAGTCATTCCACTCCCTACGCTTTACGAGAAGGATCTATATAACGGCTTCAGCTATTAAATATTTATTTCATTATGAGTAAAGTTCAAGGTGAATCGTTGAATTACTTTATTGCACTTTATATACTCAACAAAAAAGTAGAAAACACGACTGTCCATCATTTAATATGTTAAATTATATTGTACCCTTTTTAGAATAAAGGTACAAATTGCAAAAATTTTAGGTACAACATGTCACATTCACGTTGTTTGTATGGTCACATGCAGCAAAAATTTGCATGAGGGGAACTTGATTTTTTATATCGTTGAGTGTGAGTACAAACCAGTTAGAGTAGAAGATTTGAATGAAACAGATTTTATTGAATGTATTGTTAATACATGATAACTTATGTTTTATTCATAAGGAAATCACTAGAAATACAAAAAAATCTTACCGTATGTATGAATACTATGTAAATTCAAAAATTTCCGTTTTTTAATTTTAAAACTTTTAATCAGGTAGTGATAATATTAATAGGAAATGAAATTGATACAAGGTAGAAAAAACTGTCACTTTTATACGAAATGCCTTCGCACAACCATTTCAATGGCTTGACACAAACTAAAACGTTAATCGAAATGAAAAACTTCAATTTTGAACATCAACTTTCTCTATGAAAAATGAATGGAGCACAGGACATAAGCATTGTCTGCCTCACAACGTCACAACCCTACTTCCTCCAATGCAATATGAAAAATGAAGATGGACTCTCGGAGATTTTTTTGGCAGGTCCTCCCTGTAACTAAAATTGTTTTGCTTTTTTCTTATTGTCATTGTCACTGCGAATGTAAGCGAAAGTCGTGTTGATGAATACTCGCCATGGTTCGGAAGAGAGTAATACTCTAATGGTAATAATCAGTGGGAATAAATTATATGTTACAAGTAAGTTGCATTAAAGCCTTTCGATTTTTACAACTTCACAACACACAACCCTTTCTTTCCCAATGTTCCAATGTACTTACTTTACTGTGATATGCTGCTAATAATAATATTTTTTGACAAATGTATGTGCATATATTTCAGGTGAAGTAAAGTAAGGAGAGGAGTTAAATCAAATATGAAAAACTAGAGGCATGACCGAAATCGAATGCAGAAATATGTGTATTTATGCAAGTTGGTCGAAGCAGAAAAACATTAGAGAGTGAGCCATGTTCAGTAGTCATTTATCTGTTAATAGTTAATGACGAATCAAAATTACACCGACGAGGGGAATTTCAGTCATGCATATTTAAATGTTTTTGCTTGCTTGCAGTTGTCCGATTTTCTCTTTATGGTGTTTTCTGTGTATATACCTATCCTACATACCTTTAATATCTGTATGAAATACTATACCATTGTTTTGTCAAGCAAGCTTACATTCAATCAGACAGAACGAAATTTTTTGGCTTGTATGTTTATTCAAAATCGTCTCCAAATGAAAGGAAGCTTTCCTGGTTTGGCGTGGTCATTATTGTTAATTGTTCAAATGTGTATTTATATCATGGCTTGAAATTTCCTATTTCTGCTACGTGTATAATTATAGTATGAACAATTCAAAGGGGATGTGCATTTTAAAGGGTGCAACATATCTGTAAAAGGGGAAAGGGTTATTAACAGGTGCACAGTGCACACGTTTTCGAAGTACCTTTATTACGTTGACGTGAATTGCAGATGCGTAGTCGCATCCTTTTCTATAGAATGGTACCTGTTGTAGTTGTAAGGACTCAATTTGTTAGATGGATATGAATATGTATGGTGAAGTAATTGCAATGAATGAATGCAAAGTGTTACACGTCTATATGGTCAACTAGCTAATGCATAAATCAACACACCTTTGCTGCTCTTCTCGTGTAGAGAGTTGAGTTGATGCTCACTTTAAATTCTTATGAAATCAAAATTGTTTTGAAAAATAGGTCGACCCTTTCTATCAGTTTAAATTGGGCACTTTATGCTTGATGCTTTTTCCAGTATGCATTTTAATCCATATCTTTTGAATGTTCACAGCAATCTTCCATTTCACCTATTTTTCAGTTGAGGTAAGTTGATCTGCCATCTGCCATTGTATTGCATAGTCGATAATAAATTGCTTTAGTGTATTACATTACGATTTAAGATTATTCAAGACATGTATACAACTGACACAGTGACATTATTCATGACACGCATCTAAATCTAAAGTACTTACTTACAAAAATCTTAGGCCAAATTTCACACAATGTTTGCCGGGATTGAAGAGCTGACGCTTTTAAAGTGTGCTTGATATTAATGCTTTATAATGAAAAAAGGCATGGATTAACGTGAGACGGATTAACTTATATACTGTACTGTGAAACAATTGATATTTTTCAGTGATTATTTGATTTCCGCAGTGGAGTTAACTAGAACCTGTGATCACAGTATATACCAATTTACTATCTAAAACATGTAACGTTAAATTAATTAAGCAAAAACTTTTTTTGTTTTACAACTTCACAAAACCAGTAGATATTTTAAATACTGTTTACTAGTCAAAAATTGTAAATAAATAACTTTACACTACAAGCTTGTCTTGTCTACTAAGCGGATTTTAGGGATGCAAGATGCAACACTCTTGTTCCTAGGATTTCGAAGGATTCTCATATTGCATTCTTAGTACTGGTCCACCGTTTTCTGCTTCCATTTGTGATTTACTCTTCAATTTTGTTTCTTTGATTTGAATGATAAAACATGTATACTATACCAGATTTTACTGATTTTAAAGTATGATGTTGTATAAACCAATAATCGTCTGGATAATTTGATGGTTATAAACTTCAAATATTTAGACATGTATGCAGTAAGACGTTTGAAACAACCATTTTAATGGAAAACAAAAGGTCTGAAAACCTTGGTCCGAAATTAATCACTCGGTCGGGATCATGGACCGTAGCCAAAAACCTGGAATTACCAACGAAATTTTCTCTGCTGGAACTGATCACTACTTGTATCAAAGATAAGTTAGGGGCAGAGGATTTCTAAAATGCAGACTTTTAGCCTTGAATTTGTAAACAAATCGTTTTACTGTGTGTCCCGTCCCAAGTAATCGATGGGCCCATCAACAGCCCAATTGGGTTTTTAACGTTCAGTTTAATAGAAATAAAAGCAATGTTTTGTTTAGGAAAAACCTGATAATGTACAAAATCAGTTTATATTAGAAGGAAATCCGTTTTAATATTAAATTTTATCTTCCTACACAGACATTATATGATAATAATGACAAAAATTACTCTTCTGGAAAACCTGAAAATTAAAAACATAAATTATCATCTGAGTACAAAGAAGTATAAATTCATACATTCGTTTGGTAGTGTATTGTTTACAGGATAACATTCCCATTAAAACACTGCATAAACTTGCTACCCCATTAACGCTTGTTGTTTGTCGATTGTCTCAGAAAATTATGTTCTTCCTCCATAAACCCAAACCCAAAATATTGGTATAAAAACTAAATAGTTTTTCAAAAAACAAAGGTAACCTTCACATGATTTCAATATTCATCAACCAAGACCACCGTCATGACCATAAACATGAAACAGATTCGCACACTGCACTACTCTCGCTAATTAGCAGTAAAGAAAATAAAAACAAGTGTTTAATTTTGCTAACCCAACACATTGTCGTCGTCAACATGATTATGATCATTATCACGTGCCAGTACAAATGCATAACAGAAAAAATTGTCACAGAATCTTGAACAGAATAAAATTATCATATATACTTCAGCACCTACATGTTTTGTGTACAGTACATTGAACACATTACATCTTATCTTAATTCAAAACGAAGTAAAAGCAATAACCTGAAAATATGTTCTCATTAGCATACCTATATTTCGCTTTAAAAAATAATTGGTAGGTGAAGATTTTAAAATTAGTGATGTCATGATGTCTTGTATAAAAAACGTGATATGGGATTTCAAAATAAAATGAAAAAATTAAGTCGCCAAATTGACACCCACTTACGGGACGTGTTATAGTGGTAAAGGCACTATACTGTGAAGATATAGTTAGTATATGCATACATCTGTATATACACTTGCCACAAACAAAGTCTTATAATCAGTGTATTCACTCCTTTAAAAGATGTGCAACATGCGTCACAATTAGAAGTTAAAGTGCATCAAAAATGAATCTTTTTTTTTTCTTCAAAACTGGTGAGCAAGATGATGCTAGTAAAATAAAGCATTATAATAAAAATCATGATTATATGATTATTAAACCATTATCTTGAAAATGATACACGAAATGTTTCGTTATGTAGTAAAAATATGATACGTTGTAATTTTATGCAAATGTGAGTGACCACTCACTTTGTTAACAAAAATGCATGACCACTATCATCAACGTCCATGTCAAATAAATTATTACATGTAGATGCCTTAAATAGCTTTGTTAAAAATAATAACATTACACAATAAATTTAATGAATTAATGTCAAACGAAACGGATTTTTGATTCCAGGTTTAATTTCAAGTGCACATGAAACCACAAACGCGACAAAGATGAGATTTGTGTCTCAGACACATGTAATCATTTACTCATTATGAGATTTACCAGCAAGGGTGACAGTTGAGTTCGACAGTTAAGGACAACTTTAAAGTTGGGCGAAGACTTTTAATAAGAATTGGGAACATATTTACTTTCATTATTCCAAAATCAAATTTTCCAAAACGTTTTTCGTAAATTGCTTAAAAGTGTCTGTGTTCGGTGTTAACCAATTCACTTGGGCTTCACAAATTCCGTTATTCGACCCATGAATAATGAATAATTTTCTTCAATTTATGGGACTGGCTAACCACTCTAAGGTAATTTTATAAAAATAATCATATATCATCACATCACTGTCAAATCTACAAATGATGTGTCTACATTATTTGCAAAAAATGTATACTTAATTTAACATTGCCACCCATATTTTAAATGTCCCTTTCAAACTATTAAATTTACAGTCCACTTCTTACAAAAAAGCTTAGTAGAAATTCTGATTGATTACAAGATTAGTTTTGTTGAAAACTACGAAACTACAGAAAATATTTAATAAATTTTTGTGCAGAAAATTTTGTGATTTTATCACTTAAATATTGCATGCACAAACACACATACATTGCATAGGTAGGTATACAACTTTTGAGATTAATAAACTTGAAATTTTAAAAGCAATAAGGAATTACACATTTCAAAAAGCAGCCGGTCATGTCCAAAAGCATTTTATATGAAATTATTAGTAAAGAAAGCCTTAAATGCTAACATTCATCAACAAATTCAAAAAATAATTCATCATTACGCTATAATATTCTTTTTTTTTCTTGTTTACAAAAATGCAAGAACACGAATTGTTCATTTATATTGTTCCAAGGAATAATACAAGGTATAATGGGAGATTATCTTTAATAATTGCATTGTATCGAAAATAGCGAGGCAAGTTATGAGCTAATACACTTGTCCGTACATCTATGTTCTTATAATATGTCTAGTTTCTCGCAAATTAAGTTGACCTTGACCTTTGAAAATGCCAAAGTTTAAATATGATTTATTCCATTGTTTTTGAAGAGTTAATTTTGATTCTTTAAAACATTTATCATTTGACTAATTATATGAAGGTCATCATTGGTCATTATATTAGCGCTGGTTGTATACACCAGTTTTGTACAAAAGCTGTCTCAACAAATTTGTAGAATATTATAAATTGTTAAGGTACAATATATCAAACCTATCATTCAACCATACACTTAGAATTTTTGTAGGAGGTAGCCAAAAAAATAAATTAGTATTGTACAGAAAGCTAATTTTTCATTCTTGTCTTCTAGCAAGCAGACGTTTCTCTTTTCTTGACTACTAACTTGATTTTCTATGTGTAAAATCACACACACATGTTATGAATGCCTCATTGCCATTCTATTGCAAATTGCTCCTTGTTCTTTCACCATACTTTTTAGCTATACGCCTCTTTTACCGTAAAAATTACAATTATTCTTTAAAATTTAAAATTTACAAACAAAAAATGTTGTACATTCATTTTGCGCAGACATCATTTGTTAGGTTCACCAACATAATAGCTTGTGTACCTGCTATGCATTATTGTGTACAATACTACAATACGGAACAAACAAAAACATACATTAATTTAACTAATGTTAGTTTCTTTCCCCCTAATACTTTTTATCTTACGTTATTATTTTCTGCACATTTATCTAGTCAAGTAAAAAATGCTTGTTTGCAAGAAATAAGAACACACATAAAACCAACAAGCAAAAGCCGTCCACCACCGTCCGTCTATATATTTTCTCTATACATATTTTGCAATTACAACAATATATATGATCACCACCATGATCTTGATTTTTGTTGTTGATGATGATGATTTTATGTTTCATCCACAAAAATTCGTAAAGCTAAAATGCAACAGCCACAGTTATACATACAAATAAACTTTTTTTCTCTCTGATTTGATTACTATGCCGTTGTGCCAGGAGGTACTTTTTACTGACTTGTTTACCTACACAGGTAATTCAGCAGTGTTTCAAAAAAACTAGCTAACAATGAAACCTTTTTTTAATACTACGGTGAATGAGCTTGAAGGGAACAAGAAAGGCATCATCTTCATTTTTCTTTTTACCTACATCATTATGCAGCAGCTCAACTTGTGTGCACTTTTGCACGGTTGTACCACACCAACATCGCCACCACCATCACTACCACCACCGACGGTAGACTAGTAAACTGGCTACAACATTGTAAGAGTTTTCCTAGCTTTCTTTTTTCCTCCTTACACTCGCACATTTTAAAGTGCAAGTTTACCTGGGTGTGACAACCTGATATCAAAACCTTATCATTCTTCATGGGTATCATACATATACTACATAACTTATCATGCTATAATCTCATCATCGCCATCATATATTCGCATTGTAGCCTAGACCCAGGCGAAAAAAAAGAGAAGAAGGATATCTTCTTTGGCCCTATGTATATAAATATGTATAATAGGCGAATGAAAGCTTGTACACATGTAACATGCGCTGCTGCTACAGGTAAAAGAGGATTTTTTTTAAACCCCTTCTTTGTCGAAATACCCTTGATGCGCTAGTTACTTAAGCAGCAAGAGTCAACAAAGACAGTAGTTCGGTGAAAAGTTAATACTTGTAGCAGCAGTGGTTCTATTGGTGGTGGTGAATAGTTGCGTCGGTTTTTTTGATGATGATGGTGCGATATCAAAGTAAAAATTAAAGCAAGCAGTGAAGTAGCAGAAGCAGGAAAAGTGGTGGTGGTGGTGCTGCTGTTGTTGAATAATTTTCCATTTGATATATTAGTGATTATTGCAACAGGGTCAAAATCATCATTATCATCCTTGTTGGTTTTTGATACAAATTTATAAAGTTTTATCAAGCCAGGAAGTCGTTCGCATAAGCTTGTAGTGAAAATTTTGGTAATAAAAAATATTTGTGTAGGTTTTTATTCCCATTTTTATCGACTGTCGTAGTGAGTATAATTATTTGTGAGTGAAATCAAGTGTCTCATTTTTTCCCCCATAAAAAATGAGCCCTCAACAAAATGCCTAGAAAAAGGTAGTATCGGAGTATTTTCCCTTTTAAGAAACTGTTATTGGCTACGGCCTAAGGAAATTCTATTTGTTTGACAAGTTGCTGGAGGAGCCTGTCGTGCCAGTGTAAGTATTTTTGCCAAAGCTTGGATCTATTACATTTGCAAAACAAAATCGTTGTGTCCCGGAAAAAGTGTAAGAGGATATATATGCCTGGTTTAGTGTCTCTGAAAATCGTGTCTAATGTATTATTTCGTATTTCGTATGCATCATTAACTCCCTATCGGATATATATTTGGTATTTGCACGAGAAAAGGAAACATTGAAAGTTTCTAGAAAATATTGCCAGTGTCTACGTTTTCTCCTTCACCCTTCCTCAGAAATTGTACTTCATAAAGTTGTAGAAAAGGGTGAATAATTAATTATAGTGTGTGTGTATGTCAGACATTTGTACTACATCCTTGTCTTTTCTCTCTCTGATGAGTGGGTACATTGCAATGTACAAAATGTAGTGACATTGTTTGGTTGGTAGTTTAGTGATGATGATTATACTTGTCTGATCATGCATTAAAGTATATAAAAAGGAGCAGTTTTGAGAAGAAAAAAAACTTGTGTGGGATCGTCAAGTGAAATTATTATTCAAGGCAAAATTGCGTTTTCCGTTATATTCTTCTCTCAACTGACCAAGAACAAGTGTTTACTGAACTAGCCGATCAGGTCTCAAAAAGACATTTTGACGAAATATGCAAGCAAACAAGCGAAAAAGTTGTTCTTTGTTGAAAAAGCTGGGATGATGATGGTGATGATGATGATGAGGATGATACGATACCTATATGCTCTACGCTACTATTGTTGTTTTGTATTATTGGTCATCATATGAAACATGATAGACTGCTCACTTATATTAAATTTTTTGATTTTTTGTGTCCATTCTCACAAGAATACGTGAAGAAGTCAAGTTAATGATGATGATAATGACTACACACACGAATTTCTAGTGAGAGGTCCATACCTTAGTCCTACCAACTAGTAGACGTTCACGATAGAATTCAAAATCGTCTATACCAACCTTAGTTTGCAAACAACTTCACCTCATTTTCTTCTTGTGTCGACTTGACTCTCTGACTGAATGTGTGCCTCTAAAGATTAAAAGGTTACTGTGTTTTACTGTACAACAATCGATATCTTTTGGAGGAGCATCACAGGGTGCAATCATGAGCCTGAGTGTGGCACATATTTTTTTTCTCTATTTCGTCATCAGTGAAACAAGTTTTCTTGTAGTGGCTTTTTTGTCACCGTCAGCATCATCATTATCATCATCGTCCTCTTCTTCTTCTGCAGAACTATTGACCCTTATTCGTTGAATCAAAGCCAAACCCGTGAATATACATTCATGCAAGAAGAATATATATGCCATTGTTTATGATTTGATTGGCGACATTGTAAAGTGCGTTTCACACGATATTGCAAGGATAATTGTTTGACATTCGGCATACTTTCGGTTCTTGTTTTTTTACAAAATTTATTTAAAACTTTTTTTTAAACGTGCTTGTTTGCTACCGTCAACATAGCAGTAAGAATGCAAAAACCGAAATACTTCTTGAAATTCTTTTAAAAACACTCCAGATTTAATACTAGGGAAAAGCATTAAATAGATCGAAAGGTCACGAATGGATGAGAGCTTTGATCTCATTTTCAATTGCATTCTCTACAAATAATTTATTTTTTCTGTTTTGTAAATCAGATTTGTTTTTTAAAGTGGTGGTGATCTCGTATGATTGCACCAGGAAAGACTGACATGAGTGTGCATAACGCTTTAATGCGTTAAATTTATGTAGGTTTTATAGTATTATGACTATGACCAAAGCATAAACACACACAGACAGAAGTCATGTTGAGAGATGAGCTCCCTGCATACTTGTTGCTCATTTTCATAGGTTACACCGCATTTTTCAACAATCTTGATGAATTCTTAAGAAGAATCTCTGACTGAATGCTGATTGTGATTACTTTTAAATAATATTGTTACAAATCTACCTCAAATAGGCTTTATATTTTTTTCAACAAAAATTTTCATACAAAATGGATTTTACAGTGGTAGCATATCCCCACAACCGTCTGCCTGCCTAGCCTCAGCATCAGCATATCCTATTCAAAATCAGGTTTAGTTTCACTTGGCTGCTTTCTTGGCTTGCAGTTGCAATGAAGAAGAAGAAGAATAGCCGTAAAACTTGTGTTTTTTATTTAGCACTTAAAAACACACACACAAGGGCTTTCATATATTATTTCATTTATTTTGCATTGAGATTTTTTCAAGTTCTTCTCTTCTGCGGAAAACCAAGCCTTATGATGATCATGTTTAAAGCGTTATTCTCTTTTGACCCACATTTAAACAGTTAAAACTCACACTTTTCAACGTATGGATCACAATCATCGTCATCATGATCATCATCAGCTTTATATTATTATGAACACCAGAAAACCGTTTGCCTTATAAAATATGTACATGGCCATGGCCACTAGTACAACTATCATAATATAAAAAAAACGTATTCTTGCTTTTAAGATGTATAATCATAATGAATTACGTGATGATGACCAGTTTTCTTTTTTCCTATTTCAAACGATATATAGTTTCAAACTAGCATAGTACATGTAGAGAGGACTGCACTGCAGCAATAAATAAAATTACAATGCAGTCTTACAATGTACTTGTTCAAATCTGTACATGAAGGTTACATTTTAATGGCCAATGGTCAAGTCTATCGTTCTCCATTTTCACTTGTATAATTGCAAAGTAAAGTATAACGGTTTGAATTATAAAAAACCAAATATGTTATACAGAAAGGGTTTATGATCTTCTCACAGCGCAAGTCTGAGCAAAATTTCTACTCGAAAGCCTGCGGGTCAATATAGTTGTCTTGTACGCTTAAATGAGCATTATAAGATGTTCGTAAGAAGGGAAAATTCCTTTTAGAAATGCAGCAATAATAATTTCAAATTCAGTAATATAATAATATGGTTTCAAACTCAAGTCTACGTTGACTACTGATGGGATTCTTAAATTGAGCAAATGTGTCATGTTTTATATGGATGATGACATAAAAATTTTTTTTGCAACTTTGTAGCACTAAAGTTGATCTGGCGAATCTAGTGTTTCGAAATCTGAAATAGCTAGCTGCTCAAACGAAACTGACCTGTCATCACGTTAGACGCATCATTTGATGTGTTAACTTGTTGAGACACAATAAATTATTTTTAATGCAAGGCGTGTTTAAAGTAGCACGAAAAGAGTTGCAAAAAATCAGGTTACTATTATTGGAATAGTCGTTACTTATTGCACCATAACCTGCCCATTCATTACCCCATTATCTTTAGACACGACATGGTGATAGGTGAAATAAATTGTTTTGCAATACAATCACTTTAATTGCTCCATTTTTTCAATATTTTAGATGGCGGGGATAGCGGAGGATGATTATGTGTCTTGGCCGTTTATGGAAAATCCAAAATATGCACCTTATTGGTTTGAACGATATGATCCCGAAAGAAGTAGAAAATGGCTTTGGGAAAACTGGACAATCAGTATATACGCCTCTGGCGTATACCTGATGCTCACCTTTATTGGGCAGCAAATAATGAAAAATCGAGCACCTTACAATCTTAGGGGAGTTCTAGCATGTTGGAACTTTTTCTTAGCAGCCTTTTCAATATTTGGATTTCTCCGGACGGGTCCAGATCTTTGGGATGTGCTGATGGGAAAGAATGGATTTTACCGTTCTGTTTGCATTAGGTATTGCAGAAAAGGAGTACATTTTCAAAATGAAATGCATAATTAATTATGACACTCAAGCTTAATGACTTTAATGTATATTTAGGGACTCGCTGAACCCACCGACCGCATTCTGGAGTTGGCTGTTTGTTTTGTCGAAAATGGTGGAACTTGGTGACACTGCCTTCATTGTCCTTCGAAAAACTCCATTGATTTTCTTGCATTGGTATGTGAGCCATCTTAAAGGGATATTCATGAAATTCAATAATTTAACTGTTGGAAAATTAATGGATTGATCTATTGATTTATTGCATGTAGGTATCATCATATGACCGTGTTGGTTTTCACCTGGCTATGCTATCCACAAGCTGAACCGATTTTCCGTTGGGTTGGTGTCATGAACTACTTTGTACATTCCTTGATGTACACTTATTATGGATTCAAGGTTAGTTTTTAGGATTGGAAGGAAGTTTTGTTAAAGATTTAAAAGTTGAACTAATACTTACTATAATTATCTTTCCAGGCTCTCAAATTCAGAGTACCCCGACAATTGTCCATGATGATAACTCTTCTTCAGCTGAGCCAAATGGCCTTAGGACTCGTTGTTAACATATTTGCCATGTATGCCAAATGTAAGTACAGCCATTAACTTTTAAAAAGCGATTTTGACATTTATAATTCATACCACCAATCTAATTAATTCGTTTTTTTATGTAATTTTTTCAGCTGTCGGATGGG
The DNA here is from genome assembly GCA_034693345.1 of Entomobrya multifasciata. NCBI lineage: Eukaryota > Metazoa > Arthropoda > Collembola > Entomobryomorpha > Entomobryidae > Entomobrya > Entomobrya multifasciata. The sequence goes on from JAQFXM010000117.1 coordinate 26,292, forward strand.
ATTGTGCACGTTCCTCTCATGGATTCAAAATTCTGATGGCAATTTATGGCTCGTACCTAGTTCTGTTTGCCAAATTTTTCTACAAGACTTACTTCAGGGGTGTCACAATGGAGAAAACGAAAAAGAAATTAAAGTAAATTTATTCCATGCATCTCTCAGGAAAAAATCCATAAAAAATATATATTCAAAAAATAAAAGTCCTGCGATTCAAACGGACGCATGCATTTTTATGAGATTGATACACGAGCCTACAACATAAAGGCAGCCAACTTCAGTTCAACTTCCAAGGGAGAAAAAAATCCTGAACTGCACCAAAAACTAATTATTATAGTAAAAATCTACACATCAACATTATTTATTTATTTATAAATAATTTATTTTAATTTATCATTTATATATTAGCATGGCTAGTCTAGTCTTCAATTTTCTGTACATGCTGTCGTTTTTTTATTAGAATTTTTTTTGATCAGATGAAAAATCGTTTGTTTGTCATCACATGTCTTTTTTTCTAAACTTTGTTGATTAGCTAGCTTTACATTGGATATTACCTTAAATATTTTAGTAGATTAACGACGCTTCTATTTTGGCCAAAATATATTGTACGTCATATTAAATTATGACAAGATTATAAGTTCAGCTGTAGTTAAGTTAAATTAATATGTGCTCCCCCCTTTTCTTCGTAGGTAAATGTCAGTCTGTTTTGATTTTTGTCTTTGGTTTGAAGATGTATTATTTTTACTAACCAATTTTGATTTGATACTGGGGACTTTTCATCAGGATCAGTGATCAGTTCTTTAAAAGATTTGGAATGTGAAAGCATTTAACAGTTCGTGGGAGATTATATATTCATTTGGGAATACACACAAACAAAACAAAGCTTTTTACAATTTTCATCTTTGGGTAAATGGGACTTATTGAAGGAGCCTTTAAAAGTTTATGTAAAAATATGGCTTGTAGTGTGGTCACAGATTGCAGCCGAATTTTTGTTAAACTTAAACATGAATATACGCGATTTATATAGATAAGATTATGTATTGTTTATAATTATTTATTAAAATCGTAAAAAACTACAAGATTTATTGTATGTATATTTATATGCCTATTGTCCCAGACAAAATGTCGAGAATGTATTTTTATACGTAAATAAATATATTCATTTTACGAAATTGTGTAAGCGTACTTTTTTCATTTCATGTCGCAGGGATATAATTTAAAGCTATTTTTTTTCAGACGTATGCATGCATGCCAAAAAGAAATGCGTATGTTCGTTTGTAAATTTCATGACGTTACTTCCAAAAAGTGCATCAACCCGTTTATGAAACGATTGCTGATTGGTCTATTTAGCAGGATTTTCAACCAATTTTCCAGACTGTTGCAGACTATATTTCTGCTTGCATTGGAATCGAGTGAGCATTTAATAAATTCGGCATCTGCAGACAATCGGCTACGAAATTTAGGAAACGGAAATATGTATGCATTCATCTTAATTTCATACGTCCATAAACATGGACCCTGCATTTAACATTCTGAATATGGAAAGCGAAAGGTGCATCATTTCTATTTTTAATATTCAGCAAAATTTCATTGAACTTGCTGAAGCAAATCACGTAAGTTCGAGAATTTTTTTTTTCACCTTTCTAATAACCTCGCTGTAAGTATTTAAAACCAGTCTTGAACGTTACGTGGCAGTTATGCGATAACACTTTTGCCATTGATCTTTGTTTGCATAACTAAGAGTTATTTAAACAGATTGTTTATGTCACGTTACTTGGGTCTAACAACCTTTGTTTTATCGTTTTAATTTAATGCAAGTTGACATAACACATGATGACAAATCGAATGACTTGTCTTTATCATAAAGGTTATTTTCAGATTCATAAACGTTAAATGCAAAATTTATTGTTTTAATTATGTCAAGGCTTCGTCTTCTTTAAGTGATTGTTCAACAATATAACCAGGAAATACTAGTATTTTTAAACAGGTAGATTCAAAATACCTACGAGATGATTTTTATCAGAAAACACGGAAATGTTTCTAATAAGTTTAGTTTATTTTGAATTTCACAGTATTGAACTTCGGCATTGCGTTGCAAAGGTTAAATCTAACAAAAAACTGATGTCCTCTGCGATTGTTACTTGAGATTGTGAACACCATATTATGTTTTGTCTTTGTTAATTTACTTTTAATTGCTAGTTTCAGGTATGGCATTCATTCTACCTAATATAATATGAATATGTATGTTCTTCGCTCTACTGATTTCCAAGAAACTAACATTTTTCAGAAGTGTCTTCTTCTTTACTACCGTGCATTGTTGCGTAACATTAATACGGCTATAGTGAGAAGCTTCCAGGTGTGAAGTTTGTCTTATTTTTTTCGGGATGAGAAAATCTTGCCAAAATATAAGCTAAAAATAAAAACATTCCAACCTCACATTTAATCATAGTGATATATTGTGGAATCAAGTTGATAAATCCTTACTATTCTAAAAGCTTCGAAATTATATAACCATCAAACATGAAAATTTACTCTCCCCGGATGTTTTTTCAACTTATCATAAACATACAAAACACGTTGTTGCCCGAATTCCAACTACGTTTTATCGTAAAAATTGGGTCATAAAAAATTAATCTCAGCTTTATAATATAAACTTGACTGGTACGGTTGCGGTCAATCTTTGTAGTTTATGATTACACATTCTGATATAAAAATTATTCTAATATAAAAAACAAATTGGACCATGGGCATACATATTAATGTGAAATTGCTTTACTTAATGAAACTCGCCACCGCGACTCACGCCATAAGCCACAGCAAGTATTATAATTATAATTACAATCTGGAACATGTTGCAAAACAAGTTTATAAACAAAGTAATTTTTGTGGTGGGCGTCTGCGCACCTGCTCATTACATACAATTGTTCCAATGATCTTCTTTAACACGAACAATTCGAAATCACCGCACCAATCTAAAAACCCCATAAGAAGCAAAGTGGAAACTTCCAGGCAAAATAAATAATCGTAATTTTGGGGTAAGTGAAAAAATATTTAAACAGGTAGATGGGCTGTGAAATAGTGCGATTCCAGGGTCAAGCTGGGATAAACAAAAATCTTTCCTCAATTTACGTCCACTTTAAAATATTTTATGGTAGAGAGCTGTGAAAACTACGTCGTTTGCTTAAGGCTGTTAATACAATTTGTATTTTTAAGACACAAACGGAGCGTGTAAACGAGTGATTATAATTGTAATTTTTCCATGCATCAAGAAATGACACTGATTGGACAAGATAACAGATGCCTTCCAATTTTCCGGTGTGAATTTCATAAAATATATCTCTAATAATGGTCGTTTTCATGTTCATATTTATAATCTGTTAAAGATTTTTTTACTGAAGTTTCTTCGAAATGAACACCTTACCTCATCATTTAATGCACAAGCTTAAGCTATGCGGTCATTTGTCAATTTCAACGTGATGCCGTCTGCGGTTCGTGGAAAGAGGAAGATGGACGGAAAAGGGTTTTGATTGATGCTTCACCACACTTTTACCATCTTCAACAAATAACTACACTTAAAGACGTCAACTGACGTAAACGTAAAATCCAAAAATTTGAAAAGTAAAGATTTTATTGCGCTATATAAATTCTCGTTTCTTTTTTGTACTAAATACAAGCAGAGATGTCCAAATGTACTTAAAGCTCTTATGACTATGAATCATCGTGTATCAAGTTCTACGTCATTGTCATAACTTTAAAGATCATTTTACATCACGTGTAGTATCACTTTGCCCTTTTATGCAATATCCGGCTTTCTAAACGAATTGCACATAATGCCCCCCTCTAGTCTGCGTCATTTCTTGTAAGAACATTTTTAATGATAGCAAAGAACTTGCCCAATCAGCACAGATGTGATGTACTAATCGTTGTTCTTGACTGAGTACGTACTTTAGCCGATTTTAGTCTGGTATTTTCCCTTTCTACTAAAAAATGCAAAGAAAAAGTGCACAAGGTATGTCAGTATTCTGTATTATTATGAGCTAATCAGCAAACCCAAAATCGTTAAAAAATGTGTATGTATCATTCTTAATAATTCATGGGCGCAAGACACAAAAATTCAATAAAAAGCACCTTGACATGATACAGCATACAATACAGCCCTTGGTTTTTGTTTACAGCATAACAAGAAAAACAAAAACGTTGTCAGATATTAAGGGTTTGTTTATAGGGCCCTGATGCATCATGTGCGATTTTTCCATTTTGTTGATGTCAGCTCATTGTCAGCTTATACAGCAATAGTCACGCAGAAGTGTATTAAATTTAAGTACAGTATTAATGTTATTAGTCCTTTAGTAGTACATTATGATAAGAAGCAGTTGAATTAAAATCAAGAAGCATATCCAACATAACAAAACAGAAAAAAATACAGTCCATTGCATTGGATTGCATGACTCAAAACGTGAAGAGGAAGACGGAATTAGCATTTTTACAATGAGTCTTCAATGTTCTCTGGCATCCACGGTTGGCTTGCTCTTGTTCTGTGTACATCTTATATTGCTAAATATGTATATAAAAGATTATTTTAGAATGAATCTAGTTAAAATAGACTTCATTTATCCTAAATTTGACTAGTTATAACGTTCATCAGAAATTAGAACGGGACTATGATTGTACTCACATTACACGCTAATTTTAACCTACAACAAAGTTATAAAATTAATTGTTTTATTGCACCCGTTTGAGACGCTGCGCTGTCTGTATACCTAACGCTAGTCGTGCCAAATTATAGACTTATGTACACACAATGAATATTGGCAGAGCAAATCTTTTTATACGAAAAATAAATTCCCAGATAGATGTGCGTAATCATAATTAATTAGTATAATGCAATAGATTTAAGATAAGAACAATAGGGCAATAAGCTAAGAACTAAAAATATTTTTTGGACTTAGGACTTTGGAGTTAATCTTATGCAACAATGCACCATTTATAGTTAAATATACCATTAAAGTATGATGCAAAAATTATCCGACAGATTTAGTTTAGAATGCATCAGGTTAGTCGCAATTAAATGTTGGCAGTGCATTCCTAGACATCCACATAATATTGAACAACGTTTTGTTAGAGGTGAATTACAAGATTAAACACTAGAAAATTGGTTACAAGAATAAGTGTTGCTCTGCTTCAGCCATCAGCCATCAAATATAGCATGAAGAGTGGTGGACATGTTAGAAAATTTCATCAACCACAACTAATTCAGTCAGCGTGAGTTAAATCTCTGTGATGCCATTTTGGCACTACACTGCAGTCTACACAGGAATTGGTGATACCTAAGGCTAGTCTGTTAAGGTGAACTAAAGAGCAAAAAATTGCACTCAGGTGCTTTTAAAATTATGTAACTGATTCATTCGTAATACTATTCCGACCGGTCCTGGTTGCAACAAGTTGAAACTAAGAGTCATGCCTTGTTACTCTTGTATATATTTTAAAAAGCTAACAATCAACATTTTGATTCAAGTACCAATTTTTTGACAATTTGCATTATTTGCAAAGATAGCATAATACAAAAGGATATTTATTTCTCCAGAAAGATATGATAAGAAATTAAATCTTTAAAAAAAAATGTCCTCTCTGATTAAAACAATGTAACATTGCTAAAATCTGTGTATGCATTTTGTATTCAATAAGATTTCCGGATTACAAGCATATCTCATTTGATGACAATATGACAAATATTTAAAGACACGAACGTTTATAAATCCAAACGACTAATTATGTTCTTTTCACCGTGAAGAAGCACTTTTATGCATATGCATAATAATGTGATTAATAGGAAGTCGACCTCTTCTTTAACGTCCTTTTTAACTTGCCATATTGTTTCCTTTTTTACAGTAAAAAATAATGAAACATTCTTCACGGTTCCGTGAAGATGCTGACATGGATTGCTTTTTTCTTTCTTTGTTTTTCTGTTTGTAAATAATAAAAATATTGAACACTGAACCTGATATTGGAAAGGAAGAGCATGCATGAAAAAATAACTTTTATGTTGTTTTTGATATGTATGCTTGTCTGCTTGTGTGTACAAATGTGTAAAATGATGATGGTTATGATACTATTAAAACAAAACATCTTAAAATAAAGATGAATAAGGATTTCCTTTCCACTTATTGACGAAAACCGCCTCCAACGACTTTGTTGTTTATAACTTGTGTCTTTTGTCTTGTTATTGACACCAACTGCCAGCCAACAGAAACTAATGAAATTTTATCATTAGACACAAAATGTAACTTGTTGACAAGCATCGTGATGGGATGGGGATGATCAATCAACCTTTTCCATAAATAGCACATTCAACATTATTATATTAGGCCCATTTTCGTGTTTTATGCTTCTTTGTGTTTAGGGTGTTTTTTTAAAAGAAAAGTTAATGCATTTACAACAAACAATGCAAATACGTATTTATTCTTGCTATCATCTCACTGTTATCATATATCCTCATTATTACTTTAATTCGATTTACTTTTCTTTCTTTCTTGCTGTGCAGATATGCGCTTCCTCCTACCAAGCAATAAAAAGGATCCTGCTCATTGTGCTCTTCATACTCATCAAATCAATTAGTTATTGCAGTGCATGTGCATTTGAGCATATTATTTACAAAATATGATTCTGTGCGATGCATATCCATTTTTGGTGCTTGCCCACAAAACAGACCAATAAAAAGAAGCCAGTTAAAACATAAAAAATCAAGAAAAATGAGAGTGAAATGGTTGGCAAAGTTGGCAAATAAGCCGTTGCTGTGAAGAAAAGTAAACATGTGTAAAAACTTACTGATTGTTGAACTGGGTAGTTAATTCATTTGATTTAAAAATTTAGCATTTTATATAAACATCAGACAGTAGACATTTAGATTGAGAAGCACCTGTCATGTTGTTACTTTACATGTATCTTCACCTGCCTCTGCGTCTTCGTATCGTTTGGCCTTCTAATAAAAAGATATTAATTGATATGTATGTTATTGATATAAGATCGTCAATCAGTATGTATATATTATATTGGATTGGAACCCACACGCACGCAGCATTAGGTATTGAAGGCGTGTGTGCATGTTTGAGCAATCACTTTTGGCCTATAGTCGCTTAATTTTTTATTCAAGTTCAAGGGCTCCCTGTTCCTCTTCCCTAACTAGCAGCAGTTCACAAATCAGCAAATAAAAAAAATCACGCAGCAAAAATTTAAATGACGAAATGATGCGTTCATTTGCATGTGTATTTGTGTTACCCTTTTCATTTTTACTTTATACCCATATTAACCCACAAAGCAATGAGTATAGAGAGAAGAGAATTCAAACAGCTTAAAGCTGATGATGTGATGTGAAGCTTTTGCTGAAAAATTAACAACATAAGTGGTTATTCTATATTCCACGAAACTACTTTTACTATTGCTAATGCTGCTGATCCACAGGCCTACTTCATTCTTATTAAAAACGCAAGTGCCTTGGTTGTTCAGTCAGCCCGAGATGCGTAAGCTTGTAACTTGCTGCAATGCACTTTATCTGCCCATCTTTAAACTGTTTTATTATGCGGCTCAACTCTGTTCTGCTGTAGTCTTGGCCGCGCTGCGCTCTGCTCCGTATGACTAGTCAAAGAAAGAAGAAGAAAGGTAAAGATCAAGAAGGAGAGGTACAGCGATGTATGCAAATGCACGGATGTGTAAAATTTATAACTTTTAACTCTTCATTTTAAACTTTGCATTTTAAAAGAGTAAAACATACTTACGCTTTTTCGTGTAAAATTACCTTACCACATCGCATCATCTCAATCTCATCATCGCCATAAATGAAGGTAAAAATGCAACGTGTCTGTCTTAAGAGCTATTTTCATTGTTGTTACTGGTGTCAGTAAGTCAAGTCAGGAGGATTGCTGTGTTTATTTGTAATTCATGTTTACATGCCTCTAGATGAAATTTGGCATGACCAGCAACAAAGGATCGCTACATTAATACTTGTTTACACAAACATATTTAAGTATGATGATCATGATGATGATGATTTCATTCCAAACTGACTGACGTTACATTCTTAAAGTTTAAACCCAATATAGTACCAAAAGTTACATGCACATATTTTTTAAATGATATGTAAAAACTATATCACAATTTAACATGCTTGTAAGGTATGTGAATTCCCCATTCATAAGTAAAAAGTATATGCATGTAAGTTTGTACGTACGTGATAGAAAATGATAAGCCCCCGTCAGAGAGTAAAAACTACGTGGGTACTTACTCTTTGTAACAAAAATCCTTTTGTTACATGTTATAGTTTATGAAATCTTCTGTATTTTCTCCTTGTTTAATAGGATTTTTTTTACAAAAACAGACATTCTGTTTGTTTGATATAATATAAATGCAAATAAAATATGTATACAAATGCCACGCTCTGTGGTCATCCTGTTTTTTCGAAAACGAATTAGAAAAGTGTATTTTGATGCTGATGTCTTTCTGCTACAAGAACGCATATTATGCTTGGTCGGAGGATGATCATATATATCCTCCTCACCTTTGTTCTTCTGCCTTTTAAAAACCATATAAAATACAAATACAGCTTCATTATTCTTTGTCCTTTTTTGCTTATCTTTTTTTTCGTTTTGGTTTGGTAAACCTTATATTCTTCATAATCATCATCGTGTTCATCATCAACTAAAACTTTAACTTCTTTCTGTTGATCGTAAAACATCATAACAAGAAACGCTCATTATGAAATATAACGATGAAGTGCATTGCAGATCTGTAGACCGTTTTACTAAAACATTACCAACATTAGCGTTTCCATTAATACCCCACTGCTAACAAAAAATAACTTATACGTGAACTATGATACTGTTCTAAGGTAAATAAGATTGGTCAACCGTTTGTATTACTGGTATATACGCAAAAATTTTGCAACTCGGTCGTTAATAGTTATTTAGGTTATATGTTTTATTGTGAGGGATGAGTCGTCCTAGGACTCACACGGCAGGAGCACAAAAATTTATTACAAAAACTGCATCATCTCCATCCAACATATATATACATATATGCTGGTGTGTGTGTGTGTATCGTGTAACATAATGGGTTACAAATCTATTCGTTTTTTGGTGATGTGATATACTGGGCAGTGGTGATAATAATAACTATCATCATAACGTCACAACAATTCATCTTAACGCTAATATCAACAAATATCATAACCAAGATGGCAACTGACAGATCAGATCACGAGAATATCATATCACCACACACTGCAACAACACAACAACTGGTTACTCATAAAACTACTATATTTGCCGACATCTCCTATCCCCTCCAGTAGTTGTAGGAATTGCTATTAAATAAGTACCTAGTTCTTATTTCACATCACACATTTCTAGTGTGAAACAGCTAACCTTTTGGTTTAAGGAATCATGAAACTATTGTATCGTGCTTGTCATGTCATGACAGTTATCAGACACAGATGTGACTTACAAGAACAAGTTTATAGCGCGCTATTGTCTATAAACGAAATAAACAATAATGCATCAGCAAATAAGTAAACTTGAAAGACGTTTTAGCAGTAATAACAATGCCCTGCAATCAGTGACACTTGAACTTCGCCATCTAGAAGACATTTACTACTAATGCGTCTATTGTGTTAGAGAGTAATAGTGTGACTGACATAATAGACACGACAATTACTAAAGGGATTATTTAAGAGAGGATGGACTTGTCCAGGAGGGTTTAGTGACAAGTTGACAACGACAACGGAAGGAAGAAGAGAGAAAAAGGAAGAAAAAGAGGAAAAGTAAAAGTGTGTATTTTGTCTTGGAATTTAGTATTTATTCCAAAATTCGGTGATTTGTGTGGAAGTGTGGGAAACAAAAATTGGTGTTAACCAAGAGGGGTATATAGTATTCATTCTAATGAATATTTCAAAGTGTAATCGTACTACTTCGACTGTGCAAAATTAATTTCTTTCCATAATTTACACGAAATCGTACAAATTAAAAATGCAACCCAGATTTGAAATGCAAAATATTACGAACAATATTGGCTATTCTGGTTGGAAATTCGACGATCCCCCGATATTTGAACCATTTTCATGGGAAGTCATAGACAAAGAAGCTTGGATTAACTATGCGTTGGACACGTGGAAACTTCCCATTTACACCGGGATAGCATACATCACCTCCATTTTCGTGATTCGGGGTTACATGAGAGACAAACCCGCATTTGACCTGAAGGGTCCACTCTTTTATTGGAATGCAGCTCTTGGAATCTTTTCCATATTGGGGTTAATAAGATTTGCCCCATCCTTCCTAAACATCCTTTTCAGCGAGAACGGGTTTTACAGAAGTATCTGTGTCAGGTGAGAATTTCAAATGCAAAATGAAATGCAAGTGGTAGTAGTGGTTATGTGGTACAGTTGTTGTCGCATTAGTTAGTAAAGTAGTGGTAGTAGTAGTACCTGTATTACTAGTAAACTGCTGTATTAGGAACCATCGCGCCTTCTTCCTTTTTATCGTCCCTTTCAGCTAAAAAATTCATGTGCAAAGAATTCTGATCTGGTCGTTGTTAGTCTATTCATGTGTATTATTTTATTCTTCTTCGTATATTTAATACTTTTTGAAAAATAAGAATGAATATACGGAAAAAAGTTGTAATACAAGCATGTATCTTGAGTATATCCCCGCCAGAATCACCAGCCATACAACTTATATATAAAGTTTGTCGTACCCGCTGTAAAAAAATAATAGCTGTAGTTGTAGTAGAATTGCAAATTGTTCCTTGTGAAAAGTTTTGATTTTGGTGAATGAATGAGACTTGGGAACCTAACAGCCACACAGTCATGATTACGATGATAAAAATGACAACAGGTCTACATGACTGACTTACTGAATACATATCAGACTGTGTGGTTGTACTGGTACTAGTACTAGTGGTTCGGTGCAATGGACTGTGATTTTGATAATAATGTGATTTGATGAGGAGGACGATAATAATGAGTAGAATTTAAAAAAAAAGAAATATAACCTATTCTTCATATAAAAACAGGCATTTCCAATAAAACCTGTGTTTTTTCATTGTTATTGCGTCTCTTTTTATCTCTCAGACAAAAAATATCTTTTTATGTAGACTTTTCTCTCTTGTTTTAAGATATTATTCCAAAAAACAACGATAACTAATGACGCTTTCGTAATTAAAAAGACAATAGCCTTTAATAAATCAACATGGACATTTACTGTGATACTTTTTCATGTATCAAATTAAAATTCTAAAATTCTCTTTTTTTCTCTTGATTTCAGGGATGGAGCCAATGAACCTGCATCCTTTTGGTAAGTCAGCTAATAAGCAAAAATTAGTTTTAGAAAAAAATATTGATGTGCCAGCATTGATGTCTTATTACTTGTGTGCAAGCAGAAATTCATGCGTGTGTACGCTTCTGAAGATATCTTAGAAATCATTTTTGGTTTTTTGAAAGGGTGAGCGAGTGACTGAGTAGATTATTAGTAAAAAAGGATTTTCTAGGCGTATAGTCAATGTAGAGATAAATAATAAGAGTTTTAGTGTCCGAGGGTGTTGCAATTTCATTCATTACATTCATTATGATCGGGAGCATAAATACCTTTATTATTTTACTACTAACAGTTTTTATATTATCTGCGAACTTTTTTGAAAAACGAATGGCTCAACATTTACCACTACAAATCTGTACGCAACACTTATTTTCTAGCTCAGCACTTCTTCTAAAACCATTCTGTAAACAAGTTAGACATATCTTCGAAGCGAAAAGCTTATTATGATAAATTCCATATTTTTTTGGTTTCTTGCTACTAGCGTTGCGTATTAAAAGAACAAAAGTGCAAAACGAAAAACCTCAAAAAATAGAGCAGGTGCAGTAGAGAAAGAACAAATGTAGTAACATGAATGAATTGAATTGATTTGTATCATGAATTTATTTTGTTAAATGCATACAGTTTCAATTTAATAAAACAACGCAACGCAGCGTGATCTACTGATCTCCCAGTAGGCCTAGGTCTCTGTTGCAATAATAAATGGCTACAAGATCTGATCAAAATATTTATTAAGGAATATTTTGGATTAATATGGATGCGTTGTCTGTAGCATATAGGTATTTTTTTGGTAGCAATGATTAAAGTGTATTATTAGAAACCCTAAAAAACAAAATTGGGGAAGACTATCATCATCGTCAAAGATCTTGCAAGTTTGATTACTATGTTGCATTACGGTCCTGCCCTTTTTTCCTAAAAAATATTGGCAATCTTACGTTAAATCCTTTTTTTATGATTTTAAGGCTAAGCTTAATTTAATATCAACCACTTTTCCTTATGAAAGGGTTTCTTCTTCTGCTGATGATAAATTGATAAATGAATGAAAAGGATAATAATGTACACTTTAAGCACAAATTTTTGGTGAACTTTGCATAAATAAACGCAGCGCAAATAGTACAATGAAAATTAGATAATCATAATATAATTTAATACATAGATAGTTTTTATTGTATTGTAATTGCAAAAGTGTACAAATATGGCATACTTGACTGAATCAATTACTGCACTGTTCATTTTTTTTGTATGAAGTGCAATGCACATTGTAAGTAGTGCCTATCTTTATCTTCTTGGATCACCCATCATCACAAAAATAATATCATCATTGCTTGTTGCACCAGGAGCATTTTACTAAAGAAGCATAACGATAATGATGAATTATAACGATAACGAGGTAGACAAACAGAGATACTTGTACATTTTAGATGTTTGTATTTGTATGTGTGCCTATGAGCCAATCTTCCTTTTTTGTCTTTATTTCTACACTTGAACTAAATAATTTATGTGCATAAAATAGCAGCACCTAACTATTAATTTACTTATGAAAAATGCATGATTAGCAATATTCTGTTAGCAAATCAGAGTCAAGAATCATGACAGAATATATGACTTCATCATCAGTTTAGCTTTTTGACACGCTTATGTGATTCCTCGAGAGCTGGCGTGCAAAGTGCAAAGACGTGCAACAACACAAAAAAGTAAAAAGGGAGGTCGCAGGGAATAACAATGGAAATGTATACATATGTGTTGCGAATGTGTCATTATTTACTTAAAATAGCTTTCAGAAATATGCATATGTAAAAAATGCTTGATATTTTATATTTAAAAATATTGTATTGATTTCAGGACACTTCTCTTTGTTCTTTCGAAATACGTGGAGCTCGGAGATACAATCTTCATTGTTTTGAGGAAACGTCCTCTTGTATTTCTGCAATGGTAAATAAATGGATATTAACTAATTAATTAACAATGAATGATGTACTAAATTCATAAAAAATGTTTGCTTATATTTTTATTTCCCACTTTTCAAATTGGGATGGACCCCGCCCACTGAGAAAAGTGGGGAAACAAAAATAACATGTTGTGGGGGAAGATGACATGCTATTATCAACAGGAATTATAATTAAACTTTTAAACGCCAAGATGCATAAAATTGAAATGTTTCAAATGACAGGTTTTTGTTTTCTTGAAAATGTGACATGAATATACTTTTTTTTAATGATAAAGTACATTGTCATCTTCCTCTTTTCTAATGAAATGCATTTCAAAAAAATAATAATACACACACACCTCTCTTACATCTTATGTTTTTTTATTAATAGGTATCACCACATGATTACATGTTGCGTAGCTTGGATTTTAGGTATGTTGACGAAAAATATAAATATAGCTATTCTACTATTATCCAATTTGTTTGCTATGATAAACGTCACACCTTTTATTAGTAAGCCGGTACCGCATTACTATTGTTTTTGCTATTGTGCATTTTGAGTTGTGCATTTCGAGGTGTGCGTTTGAGCTGTGCATTTTGTTGTACTTTGTATATTTCATGGTCAAAATTTAAAAAACAGAGATCAAGAATTTTATATTTGTATTTTGATTTTTAAAAAGCCCCGTACGTAGAGCCTGTAGCCCGATGGTACATAGTCATGAACTATGGAGTCCACTCGATAATGTATAATTATTTCGCCCTAAAGGTACGTTATTTACACCGCGGCAATTTAAAAACCACTGCGTATTGCTAATTTTTTGATCTTTGTTCCATGTAGAGTCGTGGTGTACACATCCCACGTCAGATTTCCAACACAATTACGAGTATGCAATTGCTGCAAATGCTTGTCGGTCTTTTTGTCAACTTGTATACCATGTTCCTGATAAGTGAGTAAACAGTTATACAAATGTAATAATACCAGACAAAAACAAAGAAATGATGAAATGAATGCTATTTTTTATAGAAATGGGAGACAGCCAATGCTCGAGACATCCTGTGAGTATTAAAGTATTCATCCTAGTGTACGGATCCTTTACCATTCTCTTTGGGAAACTGTTTTACGAAGCCTTCTTCCTTCAACAGAGAAAGACTAAAAAAATTGAATAAAAGGTTTTAATCTATCAGTAATACAAGTGTAATTCATTTTAGTCTAGAACACTTAAGTACTTTTGTAATTGTAATGTAATGAGTAGTATTAGTATATTATACATACACATTATACATTGACACTACGCTAGCTTAATATGTACCAGACTTAAATGAATGTGGTAGCCGCAATAATTAAAAAAACAGTATCTAATTTTTATTAGGATTTTAGTTAATTAGATCGTAAAATGTATTAAATTTTAAAAATTACTGTACTGTACTTTTTCAATTAAAAGAAAAAGCAGTGCAGTGATTTAATTTGCCATATTATTACAATTTTTTTGAACGAGAGGATGTCATTTTTTTGACTTTTTTATTACAAGATTGACAAGAATATGCGAAATTGCAATAATGAAGATGATATTAATGTGTAAACCATTTCGTTGTTTAAACCAAGTCCTTTAAAAATGGTGTAATGGTTTACGATTGTGATTCAGTTTGCATGTTTCAAGGGTATCTTTGTAATATGTTTGCATGTCGTGTGAGGAGTGTGCATGCCGGATGCATGAACCGAGTAAAAGTGATGGCGATTTTACAATGTCACACTTGTATATTAAGTGTGCAAGCTTATAGGAAGGGTAAATGAATGAAAAAATTAAACAATGATGTGCATTGTTACAGGTTTAAATTTAAAATGTTTAAATTAAGAAATAGTTTAGTTATGCTGTACATTGTCAACCATATCTTTTATCAATAACTTCCTTCATTCATGATTTGAGATCGAAGTCTTTCATTTCAAATATACCGTCAGTATATTTAGGTTTAATTATTATTTAAAGTTTCTTTGTAAATAACAGCTCTTTTCACTGTCATGTAAGTTATGTGTATATGTTTGCTATACTACTTTGTAAACTTAAGTGATACTTGAGGACGTAGAATGTTAAGTCACAGTACCTAACTTACTTAAACTTTAAATAATACAAAATGTCCAGTTTCGATTTGTAACGAATGTACGTTCAACGTTTATGTTACTTTTACCGATGAGCTCATTCAATTTGTCGCTGAACAGTGTAAATACTCAATATACTACAGTGTGTGAATACGAACAATTTTAATTTGAGAGAAAAAAATACCAAAGTACAGAAAAATATAACATTTTGACCGGATGCTTCCGTCAGATGCTCAATATTTGTGCTCATTGTTTCTTATTTGCACCAAAAATCATTCTTTGTTTCAATTATGTATTGAAATTTGTGAGAAAAGTAGCCATAAATTCCTCAAACTTATGATTTCATTCAAAAAACAACAACGGTTTGTTTGTTCTCGGAGCACATGAAGAGCAGCAGTTTGATGACAAAAGGGTTTACAAAAAATTCTTGTAGGCCTTAAATTCACAAGATGTCTTCATCATCAGTAGTATATTTATTTAACAAAATCATAAATGGGCTGCTGCTATATGCTTCCAAAAATATCTTTGATTTCATTCATTCTCTGCAACTAGTTTTCACTTGTACATCCGTTATATGTAATTTTATATTACCAATAGATTGACTCGTCCAGTATTAAGGGACTTGAGTTACAACTTGTAACTTACAAGTTCCAAGATGTATTATATTCAGCAGTTTTAATTTAACATATTTTTATATTCAACATATGAACAATGGAACATTGTTATATGTATGTATGCTTTTGGATTCGTAAAATCAACTTGTACTTATGTAGGATAAAAATTTCAACGAGCATGCTAGGGAAAGATTGGTTTTCGGATTTTGGAAGAACTGGCATTCAACATCATTTGGTATGAAGACAGTAAACCAAATCATTCAATTTACATTGTTGCGCTTGTGCTGTTACAATTTAAGAAAAGCATACGAGTTTTGTGACTGTTAGAAAAAATTGTTGAACGATTATCAAAATATAGAAAGCGAATTTAGTGTTAACGCAATAAAAATTATTAAAAACTAAAATTATGGATACTTTAACGTCTAATCAATCTCACGATCAAGAATTCCAAGTATGGAAGAGCTGGGTTTTCGACGATCCTCCGAAATACCAGCCAATGTGGTTCGAAAATATACAGGAACAATATTGGTCAGACTTTTTCCGAACCCATTGGAAACTTCCCTTCTACTCTGGAGGCATCTATTTAGTCTTAATATTTTCATTGCAAATTTTCATGAGAGATAGAAAAGCATTGCAGCTTAAAAGAACTCTACTATTTTGGAATGTTGCAATTGGACTCTTCTCGATTATGGGATTTATTAGAACTTTTCCCGAGCTTTATGGGATTGTGACGTCTAGTCCAAATGGATTTTTTAGAAGTGTCTGCACAAGGTAGTCATTAAAAAATCAATCTCATTATGTGGTGAAAAGTCTGGGAGCTAAAATAAATTACTTCAATTGTGTTTACAGGGATGGAATTAATAAACCACTAACATTTTGGACGTGAGTCGTCTATAACTTTTTTTAAACAAAATAAATCAGCATTTCAGAATTTCTTATTTAGTTGAAATTGCATTTTTAATGCAGGTTATTATTCATTTTATCGAAACATTTGGAACTGGGAGATACCATTTTCATCGTTTTAAGGAAAAAGCCTGTTCTGCTTCTTCAGTGGTTAGTGAGACATACAATATTATATTAATGATTTTCTAAAATGATCATAATTGTAATATTATTTCGAGTTATTTAATTCATGACTGTACAGGTACCATCATGTTATTACTTTGATTGCAACATGGATTGCAGGCAAGTTACAAATATATTTTCACGAATCCTCCGAATTTATTGAACTGATTGGATTTTGCGGTTGTCAGCGCGCGTACTGGCCATTTGACGGGCTTTTTTATGAATCATCGTCATCACCGTCTTACACTCGTGCTCCGACCATAATGACTTGCTGGATAAAATCGATTATTACCTCTAAACGAAATTTATTTGAAATAATAATCGCATCTTTTTTAATAGTTGCTTTACATTTTTAATTTTTAATATATAGGCATCTACGTAGAAGCGATCGGACGATATTACACCGTAATGAACTATGGAGTCCATTCTATGATGTATCCATATTTTGCATTGAAGGTACGGGTAAAACATTAATAAATATTATATTTTAAAACGTCATTTATATAAAACTTTGACTTTTGACGATGGAAAGGGTAATTGATTTTGTAAAAGTTTTACAGACGTTAACAGGAAACTATATTTTTTAAATTTTACAGGTACTCAATGTCAAACTTCCTCGTATTGTGGCTACCAGTATCACGACTGCCCAATTTGCGCAGATGCTGATGGGATTATATGTTAATATTTACTCAATCTACCTCATCAGTAAGCTTTAAAAAACTTTTACAGCAAATAAACAACTATTGGCCAATAAAATACTTTAAGTATGGCTATTTCAGATCTGTGTGAATATTCTTAGAACTTTTTCTTCTATTATTGTAAATTACAGATTCTGGTGAACAATGTGATCGACATCCCAGTAGCATCAGGCTATTTGTCTGGATTTATGGATCATTCGCTTTCTTGTTTGGGAATCTATTTTACGAGTCGGTAATTATCAAGAAGAAGTTTCTCAGAGCCAAGCATACAAAGCAAAATTAATTTGAAAATATTTGTAAAAGAATAGCTATAAATACATAATCAATATTCTGAGATCGATTCCGCAAACTCAAAATATTCCATCTAAAAATGAGTCATCATCATACTAAATACGTATTTAGCAAAATAAAAACATTAAAAAAGTAATTAAAAACACAAAATTGTTAATGATATTGGAAAACTCTTTAAAAAAATCTGTAGGTCAACGTAAATCGCTGCTGTGTTCACAATAAACTATTCCACTTGTTTTGTAATTTTTGTAAAAAAAACAAACTGAAATCCTTCTTAATTCTTACTTACCTCAACTTTTCTATTTACGTTATGGAAAACAAATGAATTGTCCAAAAAAGGTTCAAACAATGTTTCACGTAATAGCAGGTCGAAGATAATGAATGAATGACATATATGGATTATGAATATGGGCCATTGGTATGAATAATATTTTTTGCAATGTCAAGTTTGAAAATAAAATGACTTTCAAAAATCCATTAAAAACGGAATGTGATGATCGAACGAAAACGAAGACAACAACGAATCTAACACGTTTATATAATGCGAGTTCCTAGCGCTTTCCATGAAAGACAACTTACAAATACTTTGAAATTTTATTTCTACGTAGTATCATCATTCATCGTAAGAATGTCGCATACAAAAAAAACTAGTGTTAGACTCGACTGTTGTAGACAGGTACCATAAAAATGCACTGATTTTCTTAAATAACTTTCACGATCAATTCATTGTGCAATTGCCAAGACCCAAAACCTCGTGCATTCAGATGCGCTGTGGTAAGCTTTTTACAAGAAATCAAGATAATTATTTAAATTTAAAATGCGGCAGGTATTCTCGCTAAAGGGCTGTGCTATGCTGTAGGTATACTTTGATTCATTCTAATGTTACATATATAGTATCCCCATACAAAATAAATTTAATGCAAAAAT
The DNA here is from genome assembly GCA_034693345.1 of Entomobrya multifasciata. Taxonomy (NCBI): domain Eukaryota; kingdom Metazoa; phylum Arthropoda; class Collembola; order Entomobryomorpha; family Entomobryidae; genus Entomobrya; species Entomobrya multifasciata. Next base: position 45,263 of record JAQFXM010000117.1, read on the forward strand.
CACTGTTAAAGTAGAGATAATGCAAGTACCTATAATCATTACGGTTACCCCTCACCTAATTGTCAATTATAAATCACCCACCACTAAATGTTATACATCTCCCCACTTTTTTAATTTTTCAAACCCCACAACAGTTGTCGTTTCTCATAAAAAGTGAACACGGTCAAAGTGAAACCAAGCACCTGGTACAAACTGACATTCTTTTTAGGCGAAAAGGTGATTGGGGTGATGATTATAAAACGGATGTCTGCTGTCTCTGAAAATGTTCTTTATGCTTGTATACATCCACTCGCATAATCAACAAGTTTTTTAAAATAAATTATTATTCCGTTTACCTTCGCATATCATTTTCATTTTTCAATTTTTATCTTTCTAATTCGCAACCCCAAATCAAATAGGAGGTGTACTTCAACATATACATACATACGCTCTGCAGTAATAAATATTATAAACTATCATGTAATTTCGCTTAATCGTGTAATTTTCTAAAAACCTGAACAGGAATGCGTCACAATTTTTTAACGGCCACCGTGTGCATGTACATTTATAGCTAAAAACTTTAAAGCCTGTCTAGCTATCTAATAAGATAGCAAAAATTCTAATTTTGCGTGGTGTCTGAAATGGTTATGTTGATGTTTAATTTGTATTTTACTAACCCCTTGTCTATCATCAAAATTTGATTATACTTGTATTTAAAATATAAATACATACACTAATTTTCATATGTCATATGGCACTTGACTGACTTGACTCACCAAGTTATTTAACAGTAGCCAACTAAAAGGCTCATATACTCCATGTTTGATTAATTTGTTACGCGCATCACTGCGCAAATACAAAGGACCAAGTGGTTGCCCATTTGATGAAAATGGTCATCCTTAATTCACATGCAGTTCGCATCATCATCATCTCAGCTCAAATATATTCTACTCACTATATTAAAATTTAGCATGTGTACCTACCTACATACCTTTACATTTACACCTAACTTCATTATACATATATGACTTTTTTTCTCAATGACGCATAAAAGTAGTTAACAGCAAATATTTTAATAAACTTACTTATTAGATGATTTGGCTATCATAATATTAGTTGTTTGACTATAGCTATCAGATAGATGAGTAGCTTGAAGAACAAAATTTTAACTACGTACCCTTATGCGCATCAATGCATTCACGATGTCAAGTGTTCTGCACGAGACAATAGTACGCTACACGTAAGATTTTTTTATTTACAATAGAGTGGTTATCAGTTTTATAATTTACATGATGTGTAAAGTAAAGAAAGATTATATAAAATACAACTTTGATCATTTTTAGCCAACGAGATTTTTTTTTCTTCATAAATATTATCGAATCGAATACTGTATCGCTAGTTTGTTTCCTTATTGTAAAAATTGTACGCATCCCTTTACAAATTGCTACAAAAACTTGCTTCTGTCTCGTGGTCATCAATGAGTTTCTCCCCCACAAAGCTGTTAAAGTAGCTAATGATAAAATGATATGCAGAAAAAAATTGTTTGTTGGACAATACGACAAATACACTTTGTTATAATTATGAATATTTCATAAGCTTTGTCATTACCACCCATTTTATTGTAAATTGCAAGCCTCATTCTCATATTACGTAGGTACTGTTGCATTATAAAAAAGAAGATCAATTTTTTTGTTTCTTTTTTTGTTGTTTGTCCTAAGAATATATTTTTGTTTGTTTCAGTTCATTAAAACACTCTTTGTCAAGAAGCAATGCAATAGCGTCATCATCATCACACCTGTCAGTTGTCATTTGACTCATAATCACACCTCACATCACAATAGCTTATCTTTACTACTGACATACTAACAAACTCATGTTTTCGAGGACCTTTAAGTTCAAATTTTCTTGATGATGCAAAAATAACAACAATTTAATTGTTATTTTTGAGGATTCTTTTTTCATGCTTTTATATTATTAATCATACTGCATGAATCACAATCTGTATCAGTGGCACTTTGCACACCAACTTGAAAATGAAAAATTTCATGCATAACAAATGTCAATTTTTTACTATTTTTGCTAGATTACTAGATGAATCACATTTGTGCATTAAAACACGACGAGATACAAGCCCATTCCTGCAGTTAACAATGTTTTTGGCGGCAAGCACCGTGCTCGTAAGCCTTGATCTAGAAACTCGGCGAGGAGGAAGATGCTGATAAGCTCTGCAAGCAATGGTGAATGGTGAATCATTGATTGTTATTAAGATGGTTACCTTTGATTCAGCCGCAGTTCAGTCGTTTCGTTAAGCTTATTAATCGTCGTAATCTGTGGTGGTGGTGCTGATAAGTTAAGAGCACTCACAAATTTTTACAACAAAGCTTATGGCGTGTGTAGCAGGTTTCAATCACTGCTATTAATATTCAAATGTTTTTCCTATTTTGGCCCGGAGTAAAGGTAAACCACACAAAAATGTTGAATGAGAGGGAGGATTACTTGTACTTGTATGCTAATTATCATTACTTTACCAAACGTGTACGAAGATTTTAATATTCTATTTTGTTAATATATTATTAGCGTAATGACACATTAAAAAGTACAGCATGATGCGTAAGTGTTGATATTATGATGAGACGGAAGTATTACATCAAATATTAATTGTCGTTTATTCTTGGCTTGGATGGGCGGAGATAAGATAAAAATGATTCCTTAATCCTTCAAAAGATTTTTACAAAAAACCATTACACTATCGCTATACAACAGATAGTGAATATATCGCCTTTGGGTAAAACAAACATAGGCGTGTGAAAATATATATAGATAATAAATTCAGGACAAAAATGACTTTTATTTGCACACTTGCATTCGCATTCTTTTATGGATGTTTTCTTTAATTGCTTGCAAAAATTTACCCGTAAAACAACCTCAAAAGACAAAGCCTATTGTTCAGCATAGTTGTTGTTGTTGTAATAGCAAAACGCTTCTTGTATCTTGATTATTATCGACTCCAGTCAAACTTGTAAATAAATAGGGAAAAAAAGTTAACTTTTTTAAGTTGGAAACTCCAGCATGAAGTTTCTTGCTGCTCTGTTGGGCCAACCTACTTAACAACCTGTTGTGTTGTTAGGACGGCTTACGTTAGCTAGAACAGGTGCTCCAGAACTTACGACTTAATATACACGTAACTCTGTGGTTATGTGTACGTATTTAGTTCACCTAACGCTATTATCACGAGTCGCATATATGAAGTCATTTTAATTGTATAACATGGAATTACATATTATTTCTGTGGGATAGCATATATCTATATATATACCTGTTTCACAATAAGGTGAACGGATTGTGGCTTCACTTATTACGTATTTCGTATTCGTATGTAATAGATACCTTTGCTGGTAATAATGATGGACAATGCCGGTGCTAAATTGCTGTATTACGTCTGCTAAACTAAATTGTTACAGAGTAAAGCAAAATTATCCAAGGAAGCGTTAAGGAACAGGGGTTTTCATACAAGTTGCCACTTGTCTATAAAGAAAATCAGCTCCAAGAATCCACATTCCATTCCTGTTAACATCTTTGATCTAACAACAAAGATCACTCGCGACGACTCGATGAAAAGAAGCGTCTTGTGCTTGCAAGTGGTCATTTTACTTTACCAGCTGGCTGGCAGCAAGTATAACTTTACCTTTACGACAAATAAACTATTAAGGTGCTCTGCACTTTAAAGCGATAGCATAACTAGCAGCCCTTTAGACAAGGCACTTCATAGCGCATTAGCTAGTCAACCCCTTCACATCGGATCTTTGCGTTGTGGACACAAACGTTACATAAATTATTTTTTTGCGTGAAGAGTGAGTGACCACTATGTTAACTGACCATTTTAATTCATTTAAATAAAGCACAAAGTTATTCTGCACACTTGCACTGCACTGCTGTCAGTTTAAAAAAAATAATTTTAAGTGATATTTTTAACCGTCTACATATAACATACAAAATATTTAAATTGTTTATACTCATCTATATTTATGCATTATTAAAACCAATATTGCAGACTCTTCATCATCTCATCTCTATTCATTCAAGTTTGAAAAGGGAAAGGAGAAGTTTGCTTAACTAAACAAGAGTTAAGCCGCTGAGCAGTGGTCCAAAGTTTACTTTTAGTGCTTCTTAAAATATACCTACTCAATATTGTTTGTCGTGCCCGTGCATCATATATTTTGTCACAACACCAAAACTGTAAGGATTTTTTGTGCATAGGTGTTTATTATATGGTACCTGTGAGTTACGTATGAAGAATCTCTCACGAAAACGTCTTCGAATCAAAGGAAGGATATCGTAGCAGAGCACACCTTTTCGACAACAAGACGTAAAGGAAGGAAGGGAGAGAGAGAAGGGACTTTACTACATACAAAAGCTTTACAGCAGTAGTGACCATGATCATTGTTTAGAAATATTCTTAAAATAGATATTTGGAGATCGAAGGTACCTACCAGCAAGTTTTTTGATAGCACGCTACGTTATAGTCTCCTCCACCTACTATATAGCGCGTCATTGCGTTGCGGACACTTAACAAATTGAAATACTACTTTCTACATAGACGGGACATGAAATATATATTTTATAAATAGTCGCAGATTTCTCCTTGGATCAGTTGGCAGTATTGTCAACGATTGCAAGGGGGTATTAGTAAATACTACGGACTACAGCGCATATTATCTATCCATCTTAATCATCATACCTGGTTTGTGATTGCAACTCATATTTGTTGAGTTGAGTGTGTGCGTCCTTTCTAAAATTCTTCTAGCCAGGCCTGGCAAGACGCAAGTCTACAAAAACCCCAGACATAACCTAAAGCGAGTCTCAATTCTAATACTGAAATTGTTATAAAATCATCATCATGACTGCTGAATCAATTACATATTCAAATGTGACCACGGTCCCTTTAATGGATCGACCGATTCGACCCGCTTTATACGGTCCGGATGATGACTGGCTACTGCAAAGCCCTCCCCAGTTTTTACCATATTGGTTTGAAGATTTTGATAGAAAATGGTGGCTCAAGTTTTCCAGAGAATGCTGGTATTTATCCGTTGGCGCCAGCGTTTTATATATCATCGCCATTTTTTCGATACAAGCTTTCATGCGAAATAGAGAAGCGTTGAATCTGAAGAAAGCTTTGTTTGTCTGGAATGCTACGCTTGGAATTTTCTCCATCATTGGATTTATCAGATTTATTCCAGAGGCTGTGAATGTGCTTGCAAATAGTGGCCTTCGTGGTAGTTTGTGTTACCGTGAAGGACTCAATATGCCCCTGGCTTATTGGTCGTAAGTCGCTAAATACATAACAAGTTCTTAATAGAATTGCATGTCTTCATAAAATATTATATTTGCAGTGCACATCATCCATCCATCATAAATAATGACTAATTTGAGCATTCGTATGTTTTGTGGTTTTTTGTGATTCATATGCAGATTATTGTTCACTTTGTCAAAATACGTGGAGTTGGGTGATACAATCTTCATTGTTTTAAGGAAACGACCCCTTGTCTTCCTGCAGTGGTATCATCATGCAATAACCTTGAATGCGTGCGTATAAAATACATTTTACAAACTAGAGTTTAAAATTTTCTAAAAGGAACTTTTTTTGCATGCGTCATAATTCATTTAAAGTATTTTAAAATGACATATTGTGTTCACTTGTTTTATTTTAAAGAGCGTGGTTGATGGTAGGATATCTGGAACCCCTAAGCCGTTGGTAGGTTTTTTTCTTGTCCACTTTGTTAAAATGACCATTTGAACAAGCTATTAAATTATATAAAAAAAGGCAAATATACAAGCATACATATACATGAATGGGACAATTGCCAATTTAATCTTGTATTGTGCTACGTTTTTAGGTATGCCTTCATGAACTACGGAGTCCATTCTATGATGTATCCATATTTTGCATTGAAGGTGAGTTGTTCTGCTTTGTTTACAATTGCTACTATGTAATCTGAAAGTTATAGTATCTTTATTAATTTATTGCTATATGTATACCAATTACTGTATTACTGCATCTGTGACGAAGAGACTCGACTTGACTTGTGTTCAATTGATTGTTATATTGATTATCATGAAATCATCTAATATTATTACGTCCTTCACCTTTAAAAACTATTAAAAATTTGAAATGATCATGCTTTGTTTTGCATTATTGCACAAATCAGTAGAGCGCTTCAAAAACGCAATATATACAAACTCTGCACGACACGGACTATATAGTACAGTGATCGTATTCTCTTCACGAAATTTTTCGATTCGAATTAATGAGCTACTATAATTTTTATAACATTTCATGTAGCACAAGTTTTTATGCATATATTTTCAAAACTGACTTTGTTTTTTTAAATAAAAATTCATCCCTATTCTTTCACACAGGCCATTGATGTACATATCCCAAAGAGGATCGCTAATTGCATCACTGTTGCTCAACTAGCCCAGATGATTACTGGGCTTGTCATCAACATTTACACAATTCTAGATATTAGTAAGTGACACCTATAATAAATTTGCTAAATTGAAAAATCCAAAATTATATTGCTTATTTTTAATGATCCCAGATGAAACACAAAAAATATTTTAATTGTTTTATTTCTCAGGTGCCGGAGGAGACTGCATCAGGCATCCAAACAGTATCAAAATGTTCCTTACCGTGTACGGGTCTTTCACACTTCTTTTTGGAGAGCTTCTCTACAGGGCCATGTTTGCCGCTCACAAAAAAGGAAAGAAAGCAGAATAAAATTAATTACAAATTAATTCGCAAATTTCGCTACATCCACTGATCCAAGTTTCTCCCAACAAGTGCAATATAATACATAGGTAAAACTTTTCCTTGGATTGATATTATGTACATACATAAACATACGCATTTAATTTTTACCTGTCTTAAATATCATCATCACCATATTTTAAAATAATATCTCAACAAAGTAGTAGGTACATTGTTTTAAGCAATTTTTAGTTTCCTTTTTCCTTTTGCTGTAAAACGTACTTTCTAAATAGTGCGATGTTGACCACCACCAACATTAATTATATTTCTGCATTTCCGATTTTAGTTTTGATGGATTTTTTTAAAAATCGTGTTCTGTGATAATAGCAGTAGTCATGCTCGACTGCTTGCTGTACTACTTTTTCAATAAAAATAATGCATTTTGTTGACTAAGGGTAATTATACGTATACAAGTTATAAATGGATGATGGGAGGGTATTAGCAGTAACTTACTTTTCGAATGTAAAATTGTAAAAAAAGAAAGATAAAAGCTCATAAATGTTATATATGTATGCATGTAAGTATATTTTGTGAGCATGTGAATTTGTAAAAATGGTAACATGAACATGGACCAGTGTGAATGGCTGAATTTTGAATGATTGTTAAAAGATTTGTGATTGTGAGCACAATAATTTTTCAATGTTATTATCATTAAACTACATGTGTAATATATGAAGAAAAAAAAGAAACATTAAAAAAGAAGGAAATTCCATTTTTAAGCCAGAACAAAATGTACTTTTTATTTTTTCCTGTTGTCTGAAAGTCAAAAACCGCTTAATATCAGTAGTAATCTCATTTATAATGCACATCATGCCATCACCATAAAATTCATTAATAATCTAAATCATTAATAACAATTTTCTATCATATTCTTACATTATTATAATGCCACCACTACCACCATACCACTAAATTTTGTTGAAAACATCCGAAATGTTCACACAAAAAATTGGGCTTATTCATTTCATCTCACACAATTTCAGCAACAACATCAAAACTCAGACAACAACTTCAACTCAAAAGATTTTTAAATTCAAGAACGTTCTAAACAAGAATAAAAATCTGATTCGGAAGTAAGATTAAGGTTTCAAAGGTCATGTACATGTATAAAGATGAAAAGTGAACAACGTAACAATCTGGAAATATACAGTAGATAGTTATTGGACACAAGACACAATGTAAATGTGATTTTTATGCCTAGATATATAGCCAAGCATATAAATAAGCTGTGGTCGTAAACCTGACCTTCATGATTCAGTTCAGTTGTTCAGCATTAGTGTTTCCAACACAAACTATAAATATACCTAAACTACCTCTGCGCAAATGCAACATTAATGTGTGTATGGACGGCTCTAGAAATTTCTTCTTTTCAGCAAAATCATCAAACCGGAACATGTGAATACACTAAATTGCTTGGACTATACTGCACAGAATACGAAAATTAGATGAACTTAGGTAGCTTGTTTGGTTTAAGATCGCCATTATCGTCTTCACATATTATCACAATCGCAACCTCTGATCTGCTGGACACACATAAAACATGTCTCACTTTATTGTGGGCTAAACATGGAATAAAAATTTCCAAATATATATATTTAGGTTCCCATATCTTCTCATTCATCTTTCGTTTTTTAGTGGTCAACTTCAATTTATATTTTTCCAACACCAAGCACGCGTACAATCACAGATCGTAGTAATTATACTGGTTTTTACAATATTTAGACTTTGAGATATGAACCTGCCACTTATTATATAAGCTACATTATGTTGAGTGATTAGGAGTTTATTGCAAAAACTTACATTTTCATACTGTCGATTCTTTAAAATTTAATTACTAGACTGTTCACGTCAATGACTATAAAAACAATGAAATTGACGCAAACTTTAAAAATAGATATGAAAACTGTTTAAAGATACATAAAACTCAAACCGCCAATTTTCTAATCTAAATCAGGAAAACCCGATGCATTTTTTGGATTTACGACGTAGATTTTTGTAATGCATTGTTGCACAGCTTAGTTAATTCGAAGGCAATGACCAAGTTCATCATATATTAAATAATACAGCCAAGGTTCTTGAAATTCTTTCGCTATTGGGAAACATGGTTCCTAATCAGAGGATATTAAAATGTTTTGCTGCCAATTTGTGCCCTTACTGTCCTATACAGTATTTTTGGACAACTATATCATATAAATATTCCAATTTTAAGTGTGCCTATACTCAAAACGTGACAAGCACATGCAATGAAAATTTCCATATACGCATTACATAAAGATATATTACACAACACCCAACACCCAACATCTAAATAGAATATAACTAAAATTAAATGCAAAAAAATAAATAAATAGATTCACTTCGTTCGAGCCCACCTAAGATGTAATCAACAAATTTTCGTGCATAAATGTCATCTAAAAGAAGGAAAACATTTCTATTATAGCATTGCCAAATGCAAAAGACCTTGTGACTTGTACTTGTACTTCAAATCTGTATCCAGTTTATATTCCATCGCGTTCTTTCGTTAAAGGACATGTCAAGGAAATCATGTGAGTACTGTGCTTATAGGATACAGCAATGCTAATGATTATGTAAATTATTAAAAAACTAGAAATAAAATCTAATTAATCCACCAACACCACCATCATTTGTACGTGATCAGCTCACTCAAAAAAGCGTACAGCGTTCACGTAATCTCTATGATTTGTTTGTTGAAAGAATCCAACTTATTTTATGTATCAACCTTTAAGTAGTTAACCATGAAGTAGTACATATACAGGGCACTGACTTTACAAAAGTGTGGTGGAGAAGATAAATATCCTGTGTCCTTGAAATGTCTTGAGGTCCTTACTGTACCAAAAATAATGTAGTAACAAACAACCAAGAAAATAGGAATTTTATATAGAAATACAAGGTGACAAATCAGTGTATTGGTATCAGGTAATTTACAAGCCTCTGTAACAAAAGCCAAGCATTCCTTGTACTCAGTACTCACAAAAACGGCACATGCTACACTCCATGCTTTACCAGATATGTGTGCGTATCCTTCTTGTTGACAAATAATATGTATGAAAAGGTCGCTAATCATAATAAAGCATATATAAATGGTACGTGAGTTTTTGTGCTTTTGTAGCCACAGGTAAATATGCTGTTAAAATGCTGATGCTGACCTTTCCTTTTCTGTTTATATAATTTGCATTATGCTCCCTTTCAAAATTTGATTGCAGGCGAAATGGTAACAATGAAGTGTGCAACGCGTAACAATGCAGCTATGTGCTTTACTTATGAAAATGGAAAGTGTTGGGTCTCCCATTGACAATCCTCTTCCTATTGTTGTAATTCAGGCGAATGAATGCGGTTACATAATGTCCGTAAAGTATAATGAACAAAACCATAAACTTCTTCAAAATCTAGAACTTTGTATTGTTTGTGATAATCCAGCTGTAACCGTGTAGCTTGTCTCTTCTCTTGTTGTTAATGAATTGAGAAAGCATATTGAAAGACATTTATTCGTGTACTTCATTTAAGGTCTCATTCGACTCGTATTTTGTTAGGTATAGGTGAGGGTAAACAAGGCACAAGGCAGAAGGAAGTGCAATAATCAAGGTTAACCCTAACCCATTAACGGGCATTCACATAAAGTTTTCCATTTTTGACAAATCCGTGAATATTTTCCACTGAATGAAGATGCAAAGTACTTAGTACAGTATATTTCCACAAAAAGTCCGAATCTTTTGTTATATCAACCTGAGTAATGTAATATACATAGGTATACATATTTTTGGCTGGCTTTCATTGCCACACCTTGAACTGTAGTGAACTTTAAAAGTTCCGGAAAATATGGTAAACTTTCCTTCAGTCATCTAAAATGTTTCAGATCATTTACAGCAATTACAGACGAGAATTTCGAATGATTCCTGAAACCCATATTAATTCCCTCCCTATTGCCCAGTAGTTTACCCTTTAGTTACATTTACATATATTATTTGCTTGATCTAACTAACCATTAATTAGACATCTACACTTACAAGACTATCTTACATCTTATAGTCAGCATAGCTTTCAGATCTACAGCTCTATAGAATTCTACTGGCTTATGCTGGCTAAATACCGACGTTGATGCTTACCAAAAATTTAACTTACAAACGGGATTTTATGAAGCACAATTTGTTATCAAATATTACATTTTAGAACTAAATTAATTACATGACTTTAATAGCATTTTATTTAAAAACAGAGAAAAACACTGTGTTTTGCTTGTATAATGATTTTTTCGAATCTTTTCGTGAGATGCTGGAAAAGGTTTGATGGCTTGCTTTGTCTCTAGTAGATGCTGGCAACAAGGAATATCGATCCATGAATCCTGGAGTTCGGCGGAGAGAATCGGGAAATGGAGAAGTTGAGAAGGGGTTCTTTCTCCATGTGTAAAATAATATACCCGGTGTAAAATAACATGACATTTCATTTTCAACTTCAAATGGTGTTTAGTTCTAGTCAACACATGACATAGCTCACCTATAACATTTCTTCCAATATTCTACGTGTTTATTTAGCACTATTTTAGTATTAAAATAAGGTATATTTTCCAAACCTAATTTATTATTTTCATAAATCGATCTTACGATCGAATATAATATCTTTATAAAATTATCATGTCGACTACAGAAAAAAATCATTTCATTCTAGAAGCAATGTCAAAGGAAAGCAACCTAACATTCATCCAGTGGAATTATCAAGATCCGCCCGTTTTCTACCCGTTCTGGTTCGAAAACATTGATTATGACTTTTGGAAGCAATTTGCTGCAATCAACTGGAAGCTTTCCTTCTACATCGCTACTCTCTATCTACTTGTCATATTTACCTTAAAGCAATTAATGACTAGTAGACCTGCTTTTAAGTTACAATGGGTCCTCCTCATTTGGAACTCATGTCTGGGCTTGTTTTCTTTCTTTGGATTCTTTAGAACAGCACAGGAGTTAGCATACGTACTGCAAATGCCTGATGGCCTTCATAAATCGATTTGCTCAAGGTAATCCAGTCCAAAAAAACCATTCAATTAGCATATTCATTTTTTACCACATTTCTTATCTAGGAAATATAGTCGTTAATCGAAACTTTTATTAACTATTTTTGCAGGATTGGCTTGCACCAACCAGGTAAACATTTTTATATAGCATCCTCCTATATCTCCACATCATTTTCGCACGAAAATGATAGTCATATCTACAATCAGATAAATTCTTAACCTGCCACCCTGTTTTTTTCTGCAGCTGCATTCTACTCTGTAACGTTTGCCTTGTCCAAATTCATCGAGCTTGGAGATACTATTTTTATAATTCTCCGCAAACAACCATTAATATTTTTACAATGGTATGTTTACTTTCTATAACTGCGCAGTAATTATTTTCATGCATTTAACGTTTTAAAATGTTTTGCGGTCACTGGAACAACTTTTTGTCACATTTGTCTTAATGACTTACTCCAGAAAAAAAAGAATTTTTGACTCTAACAATTTCCTGTGATTTATTTTTCTTTACTTCAAGGTATCATCACTGTACAACACTTGTACTGGCTTGGCAGGTAAATAAATAAAAAATTGCTTGCTTGGCGGCTTTACTACTGTCATGATTTGAAATTCAATTAATGCTGAAGTGGAAAGGCGGAATCGTGGCGTGGCTTTAAAAATGCATTGTTTTTAATTTTGTTACGCACGTTTTTTTCTGTTGAAAATGTAGAATTTGTAGACATTTTGATCATGATTATACTATAATGACTTTTATGAATGTGTGTAAATATTTTACACAGGTAATGCCGTATTCCGAGCCGATTTTCAGGTATTATGGCGTGATGAATTACGGTGTACACAGCGTGATGTATCCCTACTTTGCTCTGAAGGTATGTTCAATCTTCACTCGTTTCATTCTGAAATACATAAAAAAGCATAATTGATAGTTGCATGCATACAAAACTAAGCTGACGAGCTGAGCACCACGGTTTTTTCACGCATAAAAAGTGTATAAATAATAAATTGTTTTTTCGTCACGAACCGAACGAATTAGCAACATGCAAGGTTTAAAAAGTAAACAAGGCATAAATTATATGCTATTTTTTGGAGGATTGGGATGATGATAAAAATGATGATGATGATGATGTTTTTTGTCTGTGCAGGTAATGAACTACTCTGTTCCTCGTAAGGTTGCAATGATCATTACTACATTACAACTTTGTCAAATGGTGATTGGGGTTGCCATAAATGTTTATTCGGTGCACGTAATAAGTGAGTTTTCCATTTAATAATTCAATTTAAAAATTTACTGGGCCATTTCACTGAATTAAAATTTGCAATTTTCCGTTTTAAGGTTTAAATGGGCCAGATGCTTGTGCTCGTGACCCAATCAGTATTAAGTGGATTGGAGGAATTTATGCATCTTTCATGATACTCTTTGCCCATTTCTTCTATGAACGCTACATTTCCAAAAAGACCAAGAAAGCTTAAAAACTCTTTCAAACGCTTCCAAGAACATGGACAATTGACAAAAAAACGATGAGCTCAACTAAAATTCAAAGAAACTTCTATTATGTATGTAAAATGCTATTAAAAAGTATTAATTGTAATTTGTAAGTAACGTGCTACATAGTCATGCTACATATTTGATATAGTACATATGTGCATAGTATTTAGGAAATATAAAACTAAACTGATTCATACAAAATAAAAGTGTATATTTATACAAATTAATGTATTTTTATCTTCCAAGCGAAAACTGAATTTGCAACCATTTTTTATTCTTTGCAATTTTTTTCATGCAAGCATTTTATTCAGAGCGATTTACTGATTGATTAAGAAAATTTCTTTTGTCAGTTTAAACCCACCGTATACCGTATTTTATCAGACCACTTCGTCAAAACCTGGACATACAACATCCCACATTTACAACAAAGAATGTTTAGACCCTGAATACTAAAATTGTTTTACCATACAAGCCTATGTACTTGGATAAGATTGAAATAACTTAGTGAACTGGAAAAATTCAATTGAATAGGATTTGGACCAGCTTTTCTTGGATCTTTTCGTCCGAGGGTTTTCATGGAAATTGAAATGAAGTTATCGACTTTCCATCAAACCCTATGTCCAGTGCACAAGGAGTAAATTGAAAAATTTAACTCGGGCTTAAGAAAACCTTCGCTTACGAAAGATACAAAAATGTACCAAGTATTTGATTGAAGATGACTTGCGGTGGCATACACTGTAAACTATAAACACCAAATAAGAAATCCGGATAAAGAAGCTATTTGCATGTAGCAGTTCAAAACTGGGGCATTGTGAAAATCACTCGAGTTTAGATTAACAAGCCTAAATCCCAACGTCTGCTCATGGCAGATATTGAGACACCGTATTTATCCTAAAAATATGGAAAGCATTTTTTCGTGTCATTTGGTCAGAGATTTAAGGAAATCCCATCATAATTTAACTAAACATCTTGACATAGTGCTATTGTTGTTGTTTAAATTTAATCCACCCTGTTTACCGAAAACAAAATCCTTTACTTTACTTTTATCCGAGATAACTTCGAAGTCAATTCGGACAGTTTTTCACTAAAACTTGCTTGCCATCATCACATGCTGCCCAGTTGACATGTTTATCACAATTGCTTGTATCATCACGAGCACAGGATACCGACTACCGACGATTAATGTACTATAAATAATGTACGGATTTCCCCCTTAGAAGCTCAGAAAACTGATTAAATCAGCAAAACGGATAAATCGATTGTTTATATGTAGGTGTACTTGTTGAAGGAAATTCAAATTATAAATAGTTTTGTTACAAAGTGAATAAAAATGAGTGATATGTTTTGGTTGATAAGCATTGACATTTTTGAGACATGTATGTCATGTACAATACAAACAGCGTTCATGTTCCCATTTTTGCATTGTTCTGGAGTATTTATTCATATGGATGTTTTCTGGCAATTTGAACCACAATATATGATGCTATACAGGCTGGATGTGCTTCGTATTCATGACCCCTCTGACGGAGCCTTGATTTAAACAGGAAGTTGCATAATAAAAATCCTTCCATCTTTCAAAAATCGATTGAAACACTATGCAAAAATATTGCTTTCATTATGAGTACAAAGACAAAAAAACTGCATTTCATTGCAACGGAAAAAATATTAACATGTACATTAAATCATGTAGCACATGTTCAGTTTTTAGAGATTCAGACGCTTATGAATTAACACAACAGCAGGCATTCAGTGAATAGTTAATAGTATTACAATGGATCGTAATTGTGATTACAGGTAAATACAAAAGGAATTCAATAGTGTACAAAACGATGATTACTTGATGATGATATCCTGTAATGTGTCAAAAATGGAAATGAAAAATCTATTTACCGAGCTTAAATTAGGTAAAAAATATTTGTTACGGTTATGATCATACTTCAGCTAAAATGGGTCACACATTTGCAAACAGAGACAGTTATAGTTATGTACATGTCATCAGTCGAACACTCACCTGTACTACTTTTGTAACTTGATCCGCTTATCTTAACGCAATCAATTACATCTGTCATTTGTCATAAAATGTCAGGTAAAGTGTTACCTTTTATCTAATAAAACCACATTTCCAGTAAACAAGATCACAAGTAATTCCATTATAAATGTGGCTTGCGGCTTAGTACTTAAATCATATTAAGCAGCGTCTCTCCAAACTTGTACATATATAAGCAGCGCAACGGGCAAAGCGGGCACAAAGACAAGCATTTACTCCAACTTCAAACGGAATATTACAAAAGCTATTCTCACACCGAAAGCCATTATTCCAAAATATGGTAAAATGGCAAAAATAAATACTTTGTCCACTTTGGCCATATGCGCTTTCGTTTTTGGAGTGACAAGCGGAAAACCTTCGTTGGAAGTTGAGCGTAGAAGCAGACAAGCTTGTAGCACAAGTAAGAATATTATTTTTTCAAAAATTTTGTACATAGCAAAAGTTTTCATATGATATTTACACTGCACTGTCGGAAGTTTCCATCTGAAAACGAAAAATAAAAATTAGCATACTTAATGATTAGATTTCGCTGTATCATGTGTACACTTTTGAGAATTCATCATGTCATAATTCAAAACTTTACCCTTTTGTATTCACTCCTCTCTCTTTCCTTTTCACAATTTGACGTTCTACAATCTGTAATAATACTATAAATGCTACTACTTACGACTATATGCAGTTCCAGAGTGCGAGACAGACGCCCAGGCATACCTAGAGGGACAGTATGAAAGAGAGGCATCTCAGTTCTGTAATAAAGCTGTCATTGCGGAATGGAACTACAATACCAATTTGACTAGCGCGGAAGCGGAGGCAGCTGCATCTGAGGCAAGTATTGCTCTTGCGAACTTTCAGTTCAAGCAATGGAATGACACGATCAGGCACTGGGACTATGAAACTTTCACCGATCAGGCGATCAAAAGACAACTCAATTTCCTCAATATTATCGGTGAGGCGGCTTTGAACGCAACAGACTTGAATAGAGTAAGTGATGCAGTGTACAGAAAAAATATGAAAAAGGGAACTTTCTCTTTGAAATGCTTTGTATTTCAAGTAAAGAATCCTTTTGTCATCACCAAACATACCGCAAATATTTTTACATTCCTACTGTTCCCTTTTGAAAAATATAAACGTACAATGACTAAGAATGTGTATAGATCAAAAATGTTGAAAATCACAAAAAACAGAAATAACATTTGACATTCGAAATGGAGAAGCTCTCTATGGGATGTATAAATGTACAATGTATGGTATTTGTATTTTCACAAAACGGAAAACGGTACCCTTTTTGAAAGGAAATGGTGTATATGTTGCATTGGGTATTGCACAGATGTGATGTGAGCATTGCTCTAATAGTTTACATTCAGTTCAATGGGAAAGTTGACCTGAATCACGTTCATGACTTGCCATGTATAATTTGACTTTTATTCCGTATTATCTTCCTTTTTTTGCAGTATAACGTGATCCTTGGGGAAATGTCTAAAGTCTATGGAACAGCAAAGATTTGTCCTTTTACTAATCAAAACTGTAATAAGACTTCTGAAGGCCAAAATCTTGAGCCGGGTTAGTTCTGTCGAGTTGTGTATTAATTTTCCTGAACAATATGAAGTCATTAGACGAATGACATGACACATAGCATGACAAGAGTTATGAGAATTTTTTTCATATGTTTTTTTCTTTCGCGTGTAGAAATTGAACACACAATTGCAACATCCCGAAACTCGGAAGAGCTTAAATATGTCTGGAGTGCTTGGCAGGATGCAGCTGGAAAACCTATTCGGGGATTGTACAATGAGTACATTGATTTAAGCAACAGGGCTGCTGAAGCTAATGGTACGGTGATCATACTAAAGTCATTCGACATTTTCTCGGAAATTTCATTACATTTGCTGTTGATAAGCTATTTAAGCTATTTAATCTTTGTAGACTGTTCATTTAACGAAGTTTTGAGATTCCGGTAGTATTATATGTAATCTCGTTTCATTTTTCAATTTAGTATAAAAAAAGTCTACTATCAAAGTTTAATATCGTATATCGTATACGTAATCGCGCAATGGCAGCAGTCGAGAAATAAAATTAGTTCGTTCGCTTTTATATGACCTTAAAATGCGGTTGGTTTGGTTTTTCAGGACTCCCTGACACAAGCTTTCTCTGGTAAGACAATTTTCGGAATTCCCGAAATTCTCACTAGTCTCGATAACAATTTGAAAAAAAAAATTCTGTACAAATATTTATAGATTTGACCCTGAACTTTTGAATTAACTATTTCCAAATATATATGCAAGCTAGTCTTGTATAAGCTGAGCACATGTTATCTTTAAGAATCATTAAAAATCTGAGGCGAATAGTGAGAAATTTTAGTCCTGTAATTTTAGCATGTTACTTTACTTTGTACAGTGGCACATTGAAAAATTTTGTTATCGAGACTCAACGGGAAAATTATCGGTATTCCCGATAAGGCGTTGCTCAGTGAGACGCTTAACCGTGTTTCGATTGCAACCTCTAGGTTACACGGATACGAGTCCGAAAATTTTAAGGAACAGATGCGTGTAATATGGGATCAAGTACGCGAACTATATGAAAAACTTTATGGATTTGTTCGCCACAGACTTCGCCAATGGTATCCTCATGAGTTCCAAAATGAGGATGATCCTATTCCAGCACACCTTCTTGGTATACACATATACCTATTTTTATTACAAATGTGATATTATGTTTACTATGAATGCGTTGAAAGTAGATTATGTATGAATATTTGTATGTGAGGAGATGAACATAACTTAATACCCCACATCAGTAGTATAAGTCTGTTGCTCTATTAAAAGAAAAAATGTAATGTGGGATGTTTTTTAAGGTAACATGTGGGCTCAGCAATGGGACAACATTTACGACATCGTAAAACCATTCCCAAGTGCACCTGGATTCGATGTGACGGAGGCGCTTCAAAAGGTAAAAGAAATGGAATAAAAAAGGCAGAAATAATACAGTTACAGTTATGATGCATTTCATGTGTGAATAGCGTGGGACGTAAGTACATTATACGCACATGTAAAGATGGCTTTTTATCATTTCTGGTATTTTTGCAGAAATTTGGTGCAAGTGGAAAAGCAGCAGTAACAGAAATTTTCAAACTTGCAAACCAATTTTTCATTGACTTAGGCTTGGAAGATATGAGTGTCGCTTTCAACGATAAAGCTGTCATTGTACGTCCGGATGATGGTCGGGAAGTTGTATGCCATGCCTCTGCTTGGGATTTTTGCGATGGGGAGGATTACAGGTAGATATTTTAGGCTTAAAACTACATTGCAAATGTTCAAGTATATAAAAAAAACATGCATGATTGAGTGAAGTCTTTCTAATACCTTAAAATTCTAACTAAACTATACTTTTAGAATCAAAATGTGTACTAATGTGGCTCATGATGATTTCTTGACTGTACATCACGAATTAGGACATATTCAATATTTTATGCAGTATAACGATCAACCTATAACTTTCAGAGAAGGAGGAAATCCAGGTTTGTTCGATTTTGCGTAGAAATAAATTTTTATAAGTAGAAAGGTAAATATGTATCAATGCATGACAAATGGGATTTTAACCAAATTCAAAGGGTTCCATGAAGCCATTGGGGATGTCATCGCTCTTTCCGTTGCAACAACAAAGCACATGATCAAACTGGGGCTTATGAATGATGCTCAGAGCAGTAATGAGCTAACTGTTAATTACCTCATGAAAATGGCTTTGGAAAAGGTAAAGCATATTCAGATGAGTTCATGTTCACAGCATTTCTTTATTGAATTTGAAATACTCTACCGATATACATAAATCCATTCATCAACCAAATAGATCGCCTTCTTGCCATTTGGCTATCTAATCGACGCTTACCGTTGGCAGTTGTTTGATGGAAGCCTACCACGAGAAAATATAACTTACGGTTGGGCGAAAATCAGGCAAGTATAAGATTAAAATAGCGTTGAGTTTCATTTCATGGGTTACAAAGTTCTGATTAAAATTAATTAAATAAATTCTAGAAATGAGGTACAAGGAATAGTGTCACCGGTACTAAGAACTGAAGCCGATTTTGATGCTGGAGCCAAGTATCACGTTCCAGGTACGTTGGCAATTTGGGATGCTTTTTGTTGTTTACACGTTTTATTTTCTGTTCAAACATGGAGCGTGTGCCGTATCTGTATCTAAACTAGACTTTATCTTTTAATTCAAATTGAATAGGGAATACTCCGTATATCCGCTACTTTGTCAGTTTCATTCTCCAGTTCCAAGTTCACAAAGCTCTGTGCATTAAAGCTGGCGAGTATGCGGCAGGAGACCCCAACAAGCCTCTTCACAACTGTGATATTGATGGAAATCCAGAAGCTGGAGCAGTGATGAAGTATTAATAAAATCATACCACTACCGCAAAATTTTATGTGGGCTTTGGCTTAAAAGAGCCCTTGTTCCTCTCGAAAACAAATTCCTTAATATTTTATCCAACGGTAAAATGATCATTAACACTTTGTCTACGTCTCTTTCAATTCATCTGTTTTTCTATCTTCTACAGAGAGTTGTTGCAAGCCGGAGCATCACAAAACTGGCAGGACATTTTGGAGAAGGCTACTGGCAGCAGGGAGATGGATGCTTCAGCGATCAAAGAATACTTTGTTCCTCTACTTGACTATCTTGATCAACAGCAAGAAGAGTTAAATTATTCAACAAAATGGAGAAACGACGCTTGGCTGGAGAAATATAGTAGAAGCTGAGGAGAAAATGGAAATTGAATGGATTGAGTGATTCGATATACTTTATGTTTGAGCCCAGCAATAGTCCTTTAGGGAGATTCAATAAAATAAGAAATTTAACAAAACCATTGTTTCAATTTACCCCGAGATGCCACTACAACAATAACTTGCTTTATTCATTTCAAAAAATAAATAGAATATGTGGACAATGCTTAAATTTTATGTGTATCTTGATTATTTTTTAACGGTTCAACAATAATTTTGAGATCAAATATAATAATAAGAGATGTGAAATAAATATATTTGCGTTATAAACTGAATTTCTCAAAATGTTTAGAAAATAATATATAAAAATCTATAAAGCTCTGCTGAAAAATTACATTAAGTTACACACAAACTTGTACATTAAACTGATTGTCGAGAAGTAATACTGAGTAATTAATTTTGTGATAATAAATTACTTATTTGGCATTGTCAAAGTATACAGCAACGTCCTAAGCAATACATCAAACTCTCAAATAATTTATCGTTATTACTTTTTTTATTATTAGTTTTCATATTTTAGGCCCAGTCTAACAAAAAGCCATCTTGATAAAGTGGGAGCCTAAATAAGCACAAAAACATAAAATAGTGTTTATAACAGGTACAGTTTTTGTGAGTCATTTGGAAACATGCTACATACATTAATGGTAGCATTAGCATTCTTTAATGGCATCATCGAAGCTTTTTACAATGGGAAAACGGTCTTTATTTTGTCAAAAGCAGTATAATAGAGAGCTGAAAAGCCTATTATTGCAATAAAAATAATTGACTTACAATAGAACCATCTGTGGTGCCAATTTTTTCACAGATGGAATTCAAGTAGGAATCTTGTAAGAATACTTTATATTTTTTATATCGTTTTTTTCTGCCAATCTCACAACAATTTTTTCATCTAACAAGTATCGCACATTACATTTTACATTTTTTTCTATACATAGTAATCTCAAAAGTAGTTTTTTTGAATACACTGTTTTCCCATTTGATGCGTTCATTTTTCTTTGTTCTGTTTGATTTCTTACTATTTTACCAATACACATCTACAGAAAAGAAATCAGCAAAAAGCATATAATATGCATATATGCAAATATTTTATGTCAAAATCTCAATATTTTTCACTTTTGTTCAGATTGTCAATGACGGCATAAGTCTACTAGACTACCAGTATCCATTTAACATTATGTTGGCTCTTGGTAGTAGGTTGTTACTTATCACTTTCTCCGTGAGAGATGATAGGATGATGTGACCCAGTGGACTAGGCATACGTACATGTTTACTTTGAAGAAGAACTCGAAGCTGCACTTGTTACTCCATTATTACTACCTGGTTGATCTTGATCAGTCTTCTTTCTGTTAGCGTTACCGTTACCACTGTCACATCGTCCCACTGGAATAATACCTTGACTTTTCATGAAACTGGTAATCTGTTCGGGGATCTCTGCTAAGACTTCTTGGGCTAGTCTGATCTTTGCAACTTTGCCCGTACTCTCATAACCACTATACCATTGGGACACTGCATCCGGACTGATATTTGCCATCCACGTGTACGAATCACGGTAAGGAACAAATTGGACAATGTCTCTTGCAGCGAATTTCCCATTGTATGATAATCTTACTGTGTCCCCATCCAACTCATCCATCGCTGCAAAGTTGGCTCGACCAACTCCCACGATAATAATGGATAGTGGCAAATGGGCTGCACCGACAATAACCTGAAAAAAAATCATAGGGAAAGTGTTCCGCCCATTATTTACTTGGCATGATTTATGAAATCCATTGTCCTCTTCGACAATTTCGTATAATGATATATTTTTTATTTCAAAGAAGAAAAAAGAAGGAAATTGCAATCAAAGAAATTTCTCTTCTCTTCATCACGATAAATGTCTTTGTGGAATGTCGCTGTATGGTAAAAGAAGTTACCTCTTTTGTTTGCGGCATATCTGTAATGATGCCATCTGTAATGATAACCAGCACGTAGTAATGCTTGCCATCCATGTGTTCCCTGGCGAGATCTGCCACATCTCCTATTACCGGTGCAAAGTTACTACATACAAAGCAATTCAAAATATACACATGAGAGAAAGAGCAAAATGGCAATTAACTGGGGAAATTCTTGAGAAAGAATTTAACAACTTTAGCTGTTATGCTGTTTTCATTAACGAAGCGCGACAAAAAAGAAGAGACTACTACATGCACTTAACAAGAAGGAAAACGACTTGGAAATTTTATCTAATAATATCTCTAGTAGATAAGCTAGGTATACACTTAAAGACAATTTTTATATCCAGAAGGGTAGTGCAAAAGTGAAAGTGTGCAGATTTACTTTCTGGAAAAGTTAATTCATCCAAAGAAAAGTAGAAGTGAAAGCGCGTGAAAACACACGATTTCCCCCGTACTATTTCTAGACTACTAAAAAGGCTTTTTGCATAGCAGGAAAACTTACGTTGGTCCATGAAGCTGAATTTGGCGAATACAATTCCTGAAAATACAAAAGAGAAATACATAGCCCGTTTCGGTACAATGCTGCAAGGAAGTACCATTACTTTTCTAAATTATTAGGATGATACATACTTCAATTCATCAAACTGGCTTGTTCTGTTTATGTTTTGTTTGTAAACCTTAATAGCTTTGGGTGATATGATTTTAATTGACGTGCTAAGAACTTTCTTTTTACTGTAACTTTACTTTAAGTGTCAATAATTAACAAGTGAAAATTAAATGACAGGAAAATGTTCCTTTGAACATACGAGTTTATTTTACGACAGCAGTTCAAACAAAATCACTCAATCGACTAAAACGGACAGTCGGACATATTTGCGATAATGATAAGCGACTCCACGTGTAAGTGTCCTTAATAAATAAATGGAAACTATTCAGATGCTCAATTGCCCATGGCATGATGGTGTTAGAAAAGTAGTCGAGGCAGCTGGAGAAGCGGCAGCACTTATACTTTGACAATAAGAATCAACTGAAGAGAATCTATAGGTATTTCGATAGAAAATGGCACGATGCGAAAGGAAGACTAAGACTACTTGAAGGAAAGTACGCAAGAAAATTTTATCTCTTTTAGTAGGTAATTTCACTGTGTGTGGTATGGTTTTGGTATATAAAAAGTGAAGATGAGAAAATGTACATATGAAGTAAATGGCTAGTTCTCACGAAGAAATGGGTGCAAGCAAGTTCATTATAATTTGAGTTGAATGTAGTGTGTATCTTCGTCTTTATCAGGGAAACTAACCTGTAGGCGTCCATGACTCCATCAATACCATTGCAGAAGGGATTCTCTGTTAAGGTGACAGGAAAGTTGTGTCGTACTTCACCGGATGG
Organism: Entomobrya multifasciata; assembly: GCA_034693345.1. NCBI lineage: Eukaryota > Metazoa > Arthropoda > Collembola > Entomobryomorpha > Entomobryidae > Entomobrya > Entomobrya multifasciata. Next base: position 68,707 of record JAQFXM010000117.1, read on the forward strand.
GGGAACCCGAGCACCAAAGCCATAAGCTGGAAATGTTTTACTTTGATCGTAGTCTTGAATTATCTCTCCAACTGCTTGGATGGCTTGCTCGTATGGGTTGGGTCGGCTCCCAGATGCGGAGAAATGATGAAGGGAGTTGGGATCTGTGGGATCTCCATTACCTTTAAAAAAAGATAAGAATATACATGGTACTCAACAAAGAATGGGAATGGGAGTTTGTAGTTTGTATATAAACCACGAAAATTTGCAAACTCCAGCAAATCTTTAAGTTCATTGCACATTGGTAAGTACTGAGTACACATGAAATAGGCATAAAATTCCTTCCTCCTACACATATAACATTACACTTTTGACAAGAAGATGAGACGAACAAATAATAACATGTATGGTGAAAAACAGGTTGTGGTTTGCTTTTCTAATTAATGCAGAAATTTATGGAAGAGCAGAGAATGGCAAAAGCGGAATGGAATGATAATGTTGTTCCGTTTTGTGCATGATAAGCAGAACATATTGTCTTGACACGCAACTATTCAGAGAGAGTTGCCGTTCGTGAATAGATGTGCATTGTACATTTTATGGTACATTTCTCCGGTTCTCCATAAATGTATTTACGATGGGATGCTTCAATAATTCCCTTCATTATTTCCAACATTTGCTACAATACTTTATCACTATTATATAAACTAATGAAAAGAGAACTTTTTGATTACTTGCTGTAAAGTCGATCGCAAAGCAGCAGTGAATCTGGGTCCCTCCAGAAATGTATTCCATGAATGTGTAAACTGGAGCAATGGTAACTTGTGTGAATTTCAGGATAGCTGGTTTCTCCTGTATGGATAGAAAATTAAAGTCATCCATCAAAAATTATTGTCTACAATCTACAACGTTATTATATCAAATCGCATGACACGCGAAAATTGTAGCAGATGTGTGCTCAATGTGAATAATAAAATCTGAATCTGTCCATATATTTCAGAAGCGAAAGCTGTTGATTGTTAGTCATCAAAGCCATGGTGTGTACTTTGAGCGCATATAAAATAGTAAGTAAAGCGAACGATAAGCCAAGCAAGAACTGCAAATTACTACATGCAGTGAAATTACAGATGTTACATTTTACACTAAAAAACACATTTATGAATGGACGCTACAAACACTTTCGTCCTTTGCCTTGTGGATGGAGATGGTATAAGGCCCCATGGAACAATAAAAGCATAAAGGGAAAATCTAGCGACGAGTTAACATTAACACCTCAGAATGAACGTGAATGGCATTTGACGTTTGGCTTTATAACGCAGCATGGAACTTTTTGCATTATGTGCACTAATTTTTAGCCATGAAACTAATTAAAAATTGTTACTTTAATGTTTCAAGTATTCTCCTCACGTAAAATTTCATTCACTTTCAATTATCCATCCGTCTGACGTCAACGTCAACAACGTCTCAAGTCCTGTCTCAGATTTTTCATTTTGAAAAATGTACTGAATTTCATCTTAAATTTCGTTCTATTTTTATCATGCATGAGAAACAAAAATGAACGGAAAGGTTTTTTCAAAGGACTAAAAGAGTCCATATTCATCTTTGTCGGAGCCGCTCCAATGGAGTTACTAATGAAAAGTAGCATCGATTTAAAGAAGAAAGGAAAATGAATCTTAAATTAAGTACAAATTTCGATCAAGGATTCGCTCTTGCAACTAAATTTTTTAATGGAAATCGGAAGCATGCTACGTAAATGTTTTTATAAAATAGACCTTCACTATAAATTATAAGTTTATTCTCAAGTCAGCACAAAGATTTTCAGTTTAAATCACTGATTCCAATTCGGGGGCCGTGATTTTACACTTCGCTTTATTTATCAGATCAGTAACTTATATTTGTAATGATATTCATATAAACACAACGATGGATAATATAAATGACTTTTTGCCCCGCGCAAGTGCACATTTCAAGGTAGATTACATGCAACCAATTTCCAAAACATGTTTTTCATGGAAGTGTAAAACAAGAAGCAAGCAAAATGAATTATTCTGCAAATTACATGCGGCTCATTTTCCATACAAAGTAAACCAACCCAACAGAGCATAAAGGAGGACGCATAATGGTAGAAACAAGAACTAAGGTTTTAATGGGTTAACTAACTAGTGGTAGCAGATTGTAATAAATACACCTCAACACGGTTATATTACGGACAGGAAGTCATCAGATGGAGAATAATGGCACTGGCAAAGACGAAATATTAGTGCCTTTTGCATGTGACAGTCTACTTCTCATAATTATTACTTGTGTGCTACAGCATATACTATAGACACACGGCTGTTGTCTTCATTTTACTGACAAACATTTCACATCTTGTGTAAGTACAGTGTGCACTATGAACTTACTCCATTTTCCCTCCCTCCTGCAGTCATTATATCCCTCCGGCATTCATATTCATTTTTCATCTGAAAATCCTCTAAATGTAGAAATGCCCAAAACCCTTGATCAATTTTTCATCTTGACTTTTAAAAATTTCTCAAATTTCCCACATAGAAGCCTCTTACCTCAGCATCGTTATCTCTTGCCAAAAAGTAAGTGTGCCCTTGTAGTTCAAAAAGTAAAAGCTCCAAGCTAACAACAAAAAAATCTCAAGTGTGCGTTTTGCAAATAAGAAGATGGAATGAAAACCTTAAAGTAAAAAGTGAAATTGCCAAGTATCGAGAAGAAAAGCATGAAAGAAAAAGCACTCAGTTTCACTGGCTATGTTGTACAAAAGAAAAGGAATATCGCGTTTCTCTCTCTGGCACACAATTGTCGTAGGACTAAAAAATGAGAAGTCCTCAAGGGTACATCTCAAAACAGGGTAAAAGAAGAATGTCTATGTCGCCGTGTGCCGTGGCTTAAAATTAGATTACAACTTTATTTTTCCACTACCATGTAGAGACATACACACAACTTACATAGATACATTACCAGTATCATGCATTTTCTCTTCAAGCAGTTTTCTCACTTAACTTTTACTTCTACCTCTTATCTTGATCATGATGATGACGACTACTATGATGCTCTCAACAATACGCGGAGGTGAAAGGTGAGGTATATGTTTTCTTTGAGCTCACTCACACTCACACGCTTTCGGGAAAACAAGCTAAAAAACTATACTAGTCACCTATCCAGTATTCTAGTCTCTTCTACTTATTTCCGTAATCATTATCCTTTGCATCCTCTATCGTTGCTTACTTTCGCTTTCTTGACATGAGAAAAGCATTAAAGTACTACCTCTGCACTGCCGCAGTTGATACTGATGAGACATGTATCACATCATCACAAGCTGCACAAATAAACACACAGGTTGTTGAGTGGGTGGTAATGGAAATGGAGTAACGAGTGATCTAGTTAAATAAGTTGAACGGGTAAGATGACCTTTTTCTGAAAATTTGCTTGTTGTTTTATGACTTGTCATGATGGATTCGTTAAAGAGGTGGAAAAGGGCATGTTGATGATGTAACTAGAAACGTACTTCGTAATGTGATATAGAGTAACTAGTTTGTTGACTCTTGATATGCAATTTAGAGACGGCTTCTAGTGAAAACATGAAAAGTATATGCTACTTGTGATATCATTGATAGGGGCAATGCAAGAATTATAAGTGATGAGGTTACAGCAGAAGAGATATATTGGGTATTTTATTAAGTGGCGAAGCCACTTATTAACTTCACGATGTCTGTCCGTCCGTCTGTCTGTCTGTCTGTCTGTCCGGACA
>JAQFXM010000118.1:0-72411 GCA_034693345.1 Entomobrya multifasciata
ATTCAACGTTAAAATTACGTCATCACAGTATGGCTTTGAGTAATAATACATTGATAGAGCAACTTACATGTAGAAAAAGAAAAACCTCAGAGAATTTCTCGTGTGAGTGCATTAGCTATTCATTTATATTGGTATGGATGGATTTTCTCTTTTCCATTAAGTCAAATAAAATTACTTCACAGTTCAAGAGAAAAATATAGGTAATTAATAATAAATGGAACAAGTACCAGGAAGCAAGAGGTGCTAATCAGAAGTATTATAATAAATTATGTTTCCAATGAACTTTTTTGTAATTAACATCAAGTATATCTACTTTACATTTTAGCATTAATAATGCTTACTTTCACACTCCTACTATTTATAATTATCCAATCCATATGTATCCGATTGTGGCGGCTTTCTCTCTAAATTAACTTGTACTTCCACCTAATAAAGCTATTTCCCAAAGTCAATTCTCGTGATTTTGTGGATGAACAACATTCGTTCAAAGTAAATAATTATGCAACATTTATTATGTGTAAACTACACAAAGCCAAGCACAAAAGTCAAACAACTCGCAGGTATATTTTCTCGCTAATTGCCTCACGAGACCACTTGTCATTTCACCCTTTTTCTTGTGAAAACACCTTTCAGTGGAATTTCATTAATGGAAATGTACGATGAATATTCATGTTAATTTTTTAAAAAGTGCTTACATGTGTGCAACATGAACATGACACATACCTATACAATACATGTGGAAGTTCAAGTTTCAAGTGAAATGGACCAATATTTCCGCAGAATAAAGCTTTATAATTTTGTGATAATAATTCTGATGATGGATGAAGGTTTTATACGGTATTTTAGCTGTAATATGCCGCTTCGTGCCTATGTACTCTACTTTAGATAAGCAGTAATGAGTTCTCATAAAAATCTTTTGCATCATCACCAGCATCGCATGGTGGTAAATTATACAACTGAATTCCTAGAGAGAAAGGAAGAAAGGGAGAATCAACTTTTTTCTCTTTAAAACCATACAAAATGAAAGGCAGACTTTTAAGGAGAATCAAAATCACAATAATAACGAGTTTTATTCAAATAAAATATAAATAGTGGGATAATAAACATAACAAGCACACACATGGTTTTATTATCATTATCACCACTACCACCGACCACCACACTTTTCAGAGTTGTGTAAGTATGGTACATACACTGGTACACTGGCAGTTGTTGATAAAATGATAAAGGCATAGTTGGTAGTAAGTACTTTTTTAGGATTATTATGTGAAAAACGAATGAATAGCCATTGAATTACCACCACCAGCATTATTGCATTTTATGTATTTTATATTCCACATACGATTACAACTTTTGCATTATAAGCTGAAGTAATACAATTAGAATCAGCAGTCAGTGAAATAATAAAAAACGTATAATAAAAAACATTAAAATTATGAATGCCTTTGGTACAGGGAAACAGTTTGATTTGGAGAGTTCCCTCTGTTATGAAATGATTAGGTTGGTTATGGGATCCTTCAACTTCACTAATGAATTACTTTTTTTTACTGAATTCAAGGGTATTATTTTTCAAGTTGAATGATATGATTTTTTTCCTCTTCTTTTTCCTCTTTGTACACATTACATCATCACATCACTAAAAGAAGTATGTGTATAATATATATGCAAACCAATTGGCCAGATTAATGTAAAAAGTGATAAATAATAATAATATTCAATAGAGTTGGTTTGGTATTTGACCAGGACCACATATCTCAGAGAGTTGAAGTATCCATAATAAAAAAAGGTCTTTCTATACAAATATTTTACGGGGGCTGTCAAGAAAAAGGACTGGTGGCCTGTGTGAGTGTTTATAAATTCATGAAAATGTTCTCTCTCTTGTTGCAAAATCCAGTCTATCTCCCCAGTCCACTCTTCTCTCCGTGTCCACTTTATTTTAATTTAAAGAAAAAAATACAATAAAAATAAGGCGAATAAACTATTATCATCATTTGCTTTTGCCTGCTTTCTTTCCTATCAATAAAACACATTTTTAAACAAGTACATTAAAGACAATTTTTTTTCTCTTGTGAGGAAAATAAAAATGAAACGAGATAAACTATTTTTATGAATACCAGTAGTAGTGGCCGAAGCCGAGGGTCCTAAATGGCGATGGACCATGGGAGAGAATTTTTTTGGCTGACCAGTTGAAAAGGGCGTTGATGCGGCATAATAGGCCATCACATTATTATCATCATGCATGATGGCTAATATAATGTGGATATGGGTAATAACTCTCAGAGAAAACGAGTCCCGTCATCATATCATCTTCTTTATGTGCTCGCGATTAAATAAGCAGAAGCAAAAATTGTAAGCAGCATGAGAGATGATGGGGCTATAAAAGAAGAGTACATTATAAAATATGTAGTGAAACTAAAAATGCTGCTGTATCAGTCTTTTTACCATTTTGTTTGTGTATAAATTGAAAAAAATCTAGTTTATTTTTTTGCCATTCCAGATTAAACAAAAAAAACTTCCTCCAATAACATTATAGTAATATCAATTTCTTTATGAGTACACGCAAAAAACGGCCAATATATTTAAACATATTTCTTCAATCTTCTCTGCTCTCCTCCGGTTAGTCTTGCCAATAAATAAAGAGCATATTGTGGCATGGCACATAACCCAATGAAATATCCAGGAAAGCTGCTGTGTCTGCGAGTGCTGATTGAAGTGAAAGAATAAATGTGTCTTTAGTCACTTTAAAAATTCATTTTCCAACTTATTCACTGTGTATTTCTGAAGAAACATTTCATTACGATTCGGAAACAAGTTCAAGTTTTATTTTGTTTAAAAAAATGAACCCACCATGTTTTTTTATCTCGTTCTCTGCTGCAACTTTACGGGTACAACAACCTACCATAATATTACGATCCCTTTTTGCTTGAAACTGAGTTTGATTTAATCATGAAGTTGATCTACAAGTCATCATGTTCTGTTGCTCTGCATTCAGTCAGATATATTAATGTGATTGTTTAGTAAGTACACTGTACACTGTGTATATTGCTGAGTAGTCCCTATAATATCATATCTTTTTTACAATTAAATGAACTTACGCATGTAAAGTAGTTTGAGTACGGTAATAATATACGCCTATATTGTAACATTGTATTGACTCATAATCAGAATCAGTTTTTTAACGATTAAACATTCATTAAACCTATTTTTTACACATCCGTTGTTTAGCTGTTGCTGTTTCTCTTTGTCTTTTCATATCTACTTTTTTGTTTAATAGCAAGTTACATTTATTTTAACCCTTTATTCGTTTATGATGTAGATAAACTATTCAGATGAAATGAAACATAAAATGGGATTTCAATCATAAAAGAGCATAATTATATGCTTTATTCCTATTTTATAAAAATGTATAATTAAACAAGCCAGAATAACATTTGAATTATATAATATCACAAATAGATATACATATATGCATGCGTAAAATCTGTTGTATGCATTGCATTGCATTTTGAGCTCAGCTTTTTATTTTAAAACGAAAAAAATTCTTTCACAAAAAATTCTAAATTATGTAGAAAATGTACATTTTTTCGTTTCGCTTTATTAGTAACCAGTTGACAGAAAGACAGGAAGGGACACCCTCTTTTTTTGCTCCTGTGCAATGTCTCATCTGGTTTGGTTTGTTATTTTCTGCGTATCTTTTTTCAACTTTTCTTGTGTCTCCCATAATTAGGTTATGTACACATAACTGTCTCAATACTTATATTTATCACCTAACTTCAATTTTCCACTACTTCCCCCCGTTTATCTAATAAATATTAAAGCGTACATACGTAAATTTTTTATAGCTTATAAAATATTCGACTTGTGTGAGTTGACTTGATTTTTTATCTATATCAGCCCAAAAATAGATACACACACACACAAGAAGAAAGAAAGAAAAATCACTTATTTGCCTATTCCCCTTTTTTCTCCGGCCCAATGGAACTACTTCATGCATAAGATGTCATATTATATACTTGTTGTTGTTGAACAACATTGATGATAGCACAAAATAGATGAGGATACACGAAAAAAATGTTAAAAGAAAACTTAGAGAGCAAGCCGATATAAAAAACGGAACGGAAAAAGTGTGTTTTATGTCATGTAAAAAATACTGATGGCTTGTGTATACACGTATTATTATGATGATATTCCTTAATAAAATGTTTTATACCTTTTTTCTTCCTCCACTGACTCATTCAAGTCAGTTGACTTAAACTCTTTTGAGGTTTGGCCCACGATTCGAGTCACACACAACTTGTATTCTTACAATATGATGTAGATAATCATCATCACGACAAGCGGCAGCAACTAAGCAGAACCAGAAAGGACAACACCAGCAGAATAGTAAATATGGAAAAAAGCAAAGAGGCAACAGTCAAGTCAGTAGTGTCAGAGAGAAGAGCAAAGATTCTCTTTAAGTTTTTTGGAGGAAACAAGGGAAAAGGAGCAGCAGTTGAATTGAAGCAACAGCATGGATCCCAACATCATAGCACATGTATTCAAGCTCTATGCGACTTCAACTCGACTCTCAGCAGAGTGAATTTTATAGAGAAATGTAGAATAAAAGAGGATGTTGTGTTTGGGCTGTGTGAGCAGAGCACACAAAAAAGCAACATGTTCCTCTCTTTTTAAGCCTTTTTGCTTCTTCTCTTCTAGTTTTCAACTTGATGCCTGTCGCTTCCTTCCGTCTTTCTCTCTCCGTCTTAAAAGCAAAGGAGCAAACAAAACAACACACAAAACCCACCAAACCAAAAAGTGTTTTTTTTCTTTTTCTCATTCTCCTCCGCCTTGTCTCCTCGCCGGTTTATCCACCACCACCACCGTACAAATAGACAACAGTATTTTTTCTATGCAAGCTCTTAAAATTGTTCATCAAATATCAAATGCAACGGTTTAAAAACAGAAGAATAATGATGAAAATTACGATATAGTATAATAAGACAATTTACTAATGTTTTTGTTATAACGCTAGTTTTTATGAATTCAGGCTTTTAATGTTTACTTTGTTTTGGGAAAGTGTGTGTGTTTGTGTATTTAAAAATTGTAATATGCTTTTTTTATTATCTACGTCACGTCGTCTTCGTCGTCACTGAGTGATTTTTTTTGCTTTGATCAATAAAAAACGATGTGATGAAGGGAAAAGGATAAACTACATTAAAATAGTGTAACGTGAAATGTTGTTTTTGTATGGTAATATATGTATGCGCATGTACCTCAATAACCCTTTTAGTCAATAACATAACACAACCCAACGACCTTTTTTATGATGGCTTCTGATTAGATGAGAGAGGGAGAGAGGAGATGAGATAACGCTTATAAAAGTAACTTAAGATGTTAAAAAAAGAAAATTGGATATGCTTATTATAATATTATGTTCACTTTTTATTATTATTGTTGTTTGCTGTTGTTCTTGTGTTGTGGGTTGTTGCAAGAGAGATTGAAAGAAGAAGATTGTTTTCATGTGTGGTTTTCTTGTTTTTCTGATGGTTCTCTTTCTTGTGTTGGTGGAAATCAAAATACATCACGTCTATTTTTAATCACAGAAAAAAAGTTATTACAAGTGAAGCATGATCATATAATGTTATGCTGTCAACTCTTGAGGAATTCCACTGCTAATTAAATCATCCTTTTTGCCATACTTCCTTCTTCGTTTATTCTTCCGTTATACAACATCATTACATCACATCACTGTTCACTGTACAGTGTACAGTTAATGTGTGTTTTTATGTTCACTCTGCGACTTAAAAAAATATGAGGTATATATCATTGTTCAAGTTTATTCCCTATAACTAGCTGATTTTAATCCTAACCATTTTTCTATTTCGTGTTCTATGAAAAATGGAAGAAAAATATTTTGTAACATGCAACAAATTGGATGCAGCCGTTTCTTATGTTCTCATTCTTGTCATGCACGTTGGAGGGAAGAGAAAATGGAAACGAAAATTGTCACTTTCATGGATAAATCGCATAACACACACACATGATAAGATGCTTTTAAATACTTTACTAGAGAGTATTAACATAATAGTTGTTATATTCATGTCACACATTATTAATATAATAATATGGATACTGTGATGAAAAATATGTTGTTGCAAATAATAATAGAAAGGGAACGAGAAAGCTTAATTTAAAACAATACATCATGCATGCAGTTGAGTGGGCTATGGCTATATGAGTCATGATATGATATCTTAAGATGATAAGGTGTATTAAAGTAATATAGGAAAATATACTTGTTCCAATTTTGTTCCTGTCAACTATGTAAGATGTTTCTTTTTTGCTTGCATGTGTTTATTATTTTGCTTTAAAATATTGTTGATTTAAACATTAGGACAAGTTGTCCATAGGATGGATAATATACATGCGAACATTTTGATTTTGTTTATATTCCTATCTAATTGCATGTCTTTTCGATTTATATGTCGCATTAATTATCGTAATATATTTTGGTGGTGATGTGCATATTGCATGTATAATATTTTATCTTTTCTTATTAATCTTGTCTGATTAATACATAATGTTCACTGTAATATATTACCTTCTTGTGCATAAGTGGTGGAGTGTTTAAGTACATATTTTGTTATGCGGACGCTGATGCGGTATGCAGACGTATATTATGCATTGTCAACTAAAATGTGTGGAACAAGAACAAAGTACAAGGAAAATCAGACAAGAGTTTCAGCCCACTTTAATTTCTAGTCTGATATCTTGTGACTTTTCCTTGTATCTCTTTCTCTACTTTCCTAATTTTCTTGAAGTAGTAACTTTTGGCAAGAGTTATCATTTCCGCTTTATGTTAAATATTAAGAAAATGCTTTAATGCTAACTAACACTATTTAAAATAATTTGATGTGTTGTAAGCAGCACCAACTAATTACTGTATATTTTGTTTAGTTTTGATATATGCGGGTATTTATGGATCCTGAACGGGGAAATAAATTCAAAGTGTTAGCCCTCAAGCAAATAGGAATGCAATGTGAAGCAAACTCATTGGTTTGTAGAGCTAACTGAATAATTTCAATTTTCTGGCACTTCCTTTCCGTTCTCATTCTCCATTTTCTCAACCTGACGATTTAATACAAACAAAAATAAATATATAGATGATAAAATGCTTTTCAAAATCACTACTAGTCCTCCTTTTCTATAATTGCCGGATAAACATTTTTTCTCTTTAAATGTGAGCGATACTCTCCATCCAAATCTAAGACGATGTACTCACGTCAAAAGCCAAGCCACTTTTATTATTGTTCTTGCCCGTTAACTTTTTAACAAGCTGTTCAACTTGATGCTGGTGAGACATTGAAATCTCAAGTTTGAGTAAGTAAAGAGGGAAGGAAAGCAGACACCTTTTCTTGAGTAAAATGAAGATATATATGGCAGCTCTACTATGTAATACTATTAGTATCATCATAACTATTACAACAATTGCTTAGACTTGTGTGAGAGGGGTAGGCGGTGAGTCGGTGAGTTGAAGTCAGTTGCTACACGCTTGGAGCAGTTTATCCGCACACCTTATTTACTTGATCTTCTATATAAACCAGCAGCTTATGTTATGTACTTACGGTTAGCATCGCATCGCTTCTGTGGATGCAGCAGCGGAAAAGGAAAATTGAAGCTGGAAGCAAAGTAAGTGTGTAAACTTTCACTTCTTTTGACGCAGGAAAAAGAGAGATGAGAGGAAAAAAGTATTTTGGTTTCGTTTGTTCGTTTCACCCGTCTGCTTACCAATCTTTTCTTCTAGTCGCATTTCGCCCCAATATTGGAACATCCACTTAATCTACTACCACAACACAACCGGTGGTTATTTTGTCTTTAAAAATGAAGTTTCGAAGTATTTTCTATTATGTTAGAAGATATATTTACTTTTATGTTTTAGTTAAATGAAATTAGCAAATATGAAAGTAAATGTAAATATTATCAAGACTGTTTCAATTTCTTTCGAAATTCTTTAGAATGATAAAATTGTACTATTGACAATGTGGCGAACTTACCAACCTACGTAATTTGTGTAAAGTATAAAAGTTCTAACAATAAAGGCAATTTATGTTTTGTCGAGAATTACCATTTGATTAAAGATTTAGCTGAAGATAAGTCATTTGTAAACCAACAATAAAAATTAAGCCAAAGATATGTAAAATAGGCCACATGCATATTTTGTTTACACGAAATTATGACAAAACTTGGAATATACTCATAAAAGTAGCAAAGCAGACTGAAACTGCAATCATCATCATGATAGTCATATTCGTCATCTTCATCAAGATAATTATATTGTTTTACTTGCAAAGAAAGAAAAAGCAAATCGAAATGGAGAGAAATCCAAGTTATATCATCTGAGAGGCTTAACTAAAAAGGCGAGACATATCGAAGCAGCTTTTTGCTTAGACTTCTTAAACAACATTGCTTTTAAGACGAGGTGATGCCAAGACTTCCAAACAAGTTAACTAAATTTGGTTGTAAGAATTATCTATGTTGTGCCTTTACGTATTTACATTTGTATACATATACGAATTTAAGTTCATAATTTTATGATGATGAAACAAAGTATTCACTCTTAAATACATACACATAGAAAGGCGAGAGAAAATGTTTGTATTCTTTAAAGAAATCTGTTGGACTGCATTGCATTCGCTTTTGGACCGCTACTTCTCATCATGATGCTGATAAAGAAGACTAAAGACTCGAGATGATAATCATGATCATATGCATGTAGTTATGCTAGTTTTTACTGCTAGTATGGTAGTGGTGGCGGTGCAACGCAAGACCATAAGACAAGACGATGTGATGGAAAAAGGCACAAAGTACAACTACAGCATGCCATGAAGATGACGAAGGGTCAAGTCAAGTAGTTAGCTCTTAACCAAGTAGCATCATCCTCTTCTGAAATACATCCAACCAGCAAGACTATCAAATCAACCAAGGCCAAGAAAACCAAGTTGTACTACTACCGCACACACACACACGTTTATATAGAAGGCACAAGATGAACAACTGTGTTGAGTGGAAAACAAGCTTGAAGACTGTGGTAGAGAAGAAGTAAGTTTTGAGTTAAGTAGAGAGTCTTTTTCTGTGTTGCTTGTTCTCTACGTAGGTATCTTTGAACAACAACAACATAGAGATGGAAAGAGAGAGAAGGAACTATCTCTACGAAATTCTGGCAAACTAAGTTCAGTCTCTTTCTGGCCTCAGATTGTTCAGATGAGAGAGAGAGATGCATTTAGTGATGATGTTGCTTTCGCTTTACTACTCATTTGTGATATAGATGTGTATACATAGGTTCAAGTGAGCGTAGACGAATGAGAAAACTGCTGTGCTCCTGGAGAACGAGAAGAGAGAAATGGAAAAAGGGAAAAGAGAGTCAGAGCAAAGTTGGATATAAATTAGCATTGCTTTGCATCATGTAATCTTATTAATTTACATATTAATCAACGAATTCTGATTACAGCCCGTAGGTAATTTGCATTAATCCAATAATTGGGCACTGCTCGTTAGAAATTAAAATTAAGAGCTTAATTTATTTACGCGTCCGCCCTAAAATTATGCTGAAATCCAATATTATGCTACAACGAAAATAATCCTCTTCATTTTTCCTAGTGTTGGTGTAGTTTGGAAGCTGCTGTTTCTCAGTTCTCTTTCTTTCTCTTCTCTACTTCTTCCACAAAACTACTTCTTCTTTTGCAAGTTGCTTTGTTAGAATTATTATTATAACAGAACATCATCTATCTACTAACAGCCTTGTTCCCACTTATTCTTCCCAAGAAAGTCTCATCTCATCTCATTCTTCTTATTATTATTCTTCTTTGTGCTCTTTACAACTTTTCTAGTAGTAGCAGCGTATAAATAAGATGGGTTTAATGTTTAGAGAGATGTGTTGGCGGTGGTGCTAGAAGGAAGGAAATCTCCATTTCTTATTTCCACTTCCTTTCTCTCTCTCTCTCCCTCTCATTCCATCTATGTAGCGTTGTAGCTCTCTCCCTTTGGTCCCCTTCTTGGTGGACAACACATTTCCCATTCTTCAACTCAACACAACAAGCACAAATTAAAACTGGCTTGGAAAAACCAGTAAAATTTACGTTTAAGTAACTTAATATTTAAATTATTTCCACTTGGTTTTGTATACATGCTTATACGTTTGTGTGCTTCTTCGAAAAAAGTAACTACGTTTCTCTTTTTAAAGTCAACTATTTATGTATTCCGTCTAAACATATATGCTAATACACAAAATGCTACGTAAACAGCACATCAACCCAAATTAAAATTACTCGTAAATTCTTGCTGTCAAAATGTGAAATCATGCCAAACATCTAATTATAGTTGAAAACAGAATAGAAAACCTCCACATACTAAAAAGCAGTGTCGAAGTTTGACTACTATAACTATACTACATCTTCTGTAACAGGAGTAGTAATTAATACAAATGAAATGTTATGCACCTGTAGTAAAATGAGCACTAGCTACAAATAAAAAATTGCTTTCTAAACGATTACAGTAATACTATTACAATTACAAGCTGAACCGATGATGATGACGATGATGAGAACGATGACTGCCCAATTTTGCAATGCTTGAGTACTTTTTCAGCTCAGTTTAGAAAAGGTAGACCGGTAGACCTCACAGAATAATAATTATAATGAAAGCCTCCAGCAAAATTGTAGAAAGAAGCTACTCAAATAAAGTAGTATGTAATTCAGGACAGTGTGTATGTGTTGTACGTTTGCTACCACGTTCCAAAATGAGGAGAATAAGAGGAATACATAATGATAATGACAATAGATGATAATTAGTAGACAGTCGTTGTGTTCTCCACTTTCAACTTTCCTCGTGACTACACGAGTGAGTCACCGTCACCACCACCGCCACCCAGCAATGGCCCACTGCCATGCCACTGCCACTACCTCCACCACCATCATCATCGTTCTGACTGTTTATGAAAATGAACCCGATGTGGAGGAGGATACAACAAAAAATTCGATGTGTGGTGTTAGGTAAAATATTGTCTTCTAACACTAATGCATATACACACAACACAACCCTTGTCTAAAAAGGTAAACGTACTAATTATTCTAATAAAACTGTTACTTATGTATAGTATATATTGTGTATGGACGGTTTGTGATATTATTGACAAGCGTTGATACGACAGCTGAAGTTGAATAGATAATTCTGCAGGGTATGAATAAGGTAAAAGCGAAATTGTTTTCTTTCAGTTCTTCGATTTAGAATTCCGTTTGGATGATTGTTTAAGCAAGCAAAAAATTGTTTAAGCAAAGGTGCATATACATAAGCCGTTAATGTCAATAGTAAAGTTGTTCTTATCCTTATGCATATTTCGAATCACACCTAACCACATTATATCTTGCGTAAAATCAGCATCAACATCATGATTTGATGATAAAGGCTAAAGATCTAATAAGGTAGTAAGCAATGCAGTAGCAGCATCACGACAAGTTTTTAAGCGGAACGTTGAGCAACATCGCACACAAATACATAGCTTCAAAATATCATCATCATTTTGTTGTAAGCTTTCGCCTCTTTCTCTCTTTCTCTGTTATTAAATGTACACAATGAGAGACAAGCTGTGTGTGTTTTTAGCTATTAGGTTTTGCTAGTTAGTTAGTTCACTGGTTTTCTCCGGATAAATTAAATACATATTGAAGGAAAATAAGCAGCGTGGCAAGTGGTGTTGACGACGATGATGATAATGACGAAGAAGAAGCAAGAGAAGAGGAGGTGGTGGGAGTAGGGGAGCACTACTGATGATGGAGGAAGAACTGAACATGAACATCGATGGTGATAGAAAACTTGACCTGTGTAATTAGCGCCAACTAAATTAGCTATATATAATTTAGCTCTGATGCTACTACACTACATTGATGATGATGATGACTAACACTAAAAGCAAAGTAAAGCTCATGTTGCTCATTTGCTTTTACCCTTCTTGTCTTTCTCTTTTTGAATATGTACATGCATACATGCATGAATTACGCAAAGGTTGTGAGTGCGTTTACTCGTCTTTCACTCTATAATCCGAAATTATATTCTCTCTCTCACTCTCTCGACATCCTTTTTACACCCTTTTCTCCTGGAGGTTGATTGTCTACATGTTATATGTATCATATATGCATGCCTGGTTAAATTAATTAATTGCACAATCTTGTCCACGATAATTTTTGTAACCTCTCTTCACTCACTCTATATTTTCCCTGTCTTTTCTAAAAACAGAGAGAAACAAAGCAAGCAGCCATATTAAAGTACACAACATCAGCAGGCAGCACCACAGTCTTCATTATCGAGTTTGGGTGTACAAGCACATTTTCTCGAGATAATTATAGGAAATTGTATTTAAACTGCGCATTTATTATTACCATCATCATCACCACTTTATATACACATCACCTCTTGGCTCCTATTATAACTCCCTTCCTGATTGCGATTATTGTAAATGGTAGAAGAGCTTGTATTATGTTTCGTGTATATTTAATCACTCAACAGTTCAGTTTGGATAAAGAAGCGTAGTATATATTGAAACGTGATGAAGTTTTATATACAAAGCTTACTTTGCGTACAACAAACATAATATTCAATTTATTTATCGGCCATTTCGCAATTTGTAAGTAGATGGGAATTGGGTAGGTTAAATCAAGAGAGGAGAGTAGAGAGGCGTTTCATCACACAATAATACAATAGAAAAAGCTCAATTGACCATTTTGGTATTTATGCATTAATGATGAGACCATTAGAGAGCTAATCGGATAAAATAATTCTTATAATATTTTATATCCATAAGCTTTGCATAGATATTCACGTGTGCAATTACAAACTGTATTACTTTGATATGTAAGATTGAATACATCTGCGATTGCGATTATATCCACCTTGGATAATAGGCATACAGCCGTAATTAAACTCTGAACATGAGATAATTGAATATCAACTCAACTGGATTCCATATTATATAAAAAATACATAAAATGACCTGGCCAAAAGCTGAGTATGAATTTGAGATTTTATTGGCTCATAGTTCAAAAATAACAAGTTAAGGAGCCTTACTTTCCACCACACTGAAATATATATTTCATTTTATTTGGAAAAATTCCATTTCCATTAAAAATTACTTTAGTTTAGCTAATCCAACTTTGACCTTATACACACTTATTCTGATTTCCAATCCTTCCTCAACAAAACAAAGCAATTTATTATGCTTAATTTAATTTTGTTATTAAATTTGCTTCCTTTTCCTTGCTTCATTTTCCACCATTTCCACAAGTTTTTAAATTGCTGTGAAACATTATCGTCATCAACCTCGTGGAAAAGGGTTATGTTAAAATATAATAGCTATAAAATTGCCGTTTTCAATATTAATGAAGAATTGTGTGTTTTGTGCATGAACAAGTATACATGATTGAAAGGTCCTGTCCCGATGTACACTGAGCTATTTATGTTAAAATATATTTCTATTATGCTTTATACAGTGTTATTATAATAATGCGCATAAAATATATGGTTCAACCGTAAGTGGCATTGGCTTTTTTTCATAAGACACATACATTCATGTCCTGTTCAGTCAAAAAATGGTAGCATACTTATTTAATACAAAAGCAAACCCTTCTATTAAGTTTTTAAACATTTTTTTGTCTCTGTTGACACAGAATACAACACACAACAAAACAACATAAGCTTCAGCTAGTTAAGCTAATAATCACAATGAAGCCCATGTTTTGTCTGTTTTTGCTGACCATGTGCACGCTAAAATATGTTATGAAATGAGGGAAATGGGAAACCAGGTTTGCGTCACCATCACCCTCTCTCTTTTTTCTGTTCTCTTTTTTACTCTTTATAATTATGTTACTTATTATGCTGTCCATCCTGCCAATTATGTATGTTTTACGAATTATGCTCACCTTATGCACCATTCTTTCAGCATAAGTATAAATGAATTTACTCACTATCATTTTTTCCACTGTATTGTGTTCAGAAGATACTCATTGTCTCATCATATTTTATATGAAACGTTCTGCTCTCATCATAATAATGACAGTGGAGTGGGCACCATCAACAACACAACAAAGCAGAGAGCCAATGAGCTTAACATTTTTTTTATTCATAAAAAGCTATAGTCCGAAAAACTATCAGCATAATATATAACATCAAATAAATATATTTAGTCTGTCTCTTTTTCTGGCACATTAATAACTTTAGTGTCCATCTATCTATCATACTAAACTCCACTACTTTTTTGTTGTCAAATGACACAAGAGAAAATAATGCTGGAAATTATGGAATATTATTATTAACATGTCCGGACTATTTTACTACTTATTTTACTACACATTCAGCTGGAGAAGACGACGACGACGATCATATGAGATAATTTTATATTTTGCAAATAAAATGTAATGATAGTTTGCAGTTATGGATGAAAGTGGTACTATAATGCTCATGTTCTCAGACACAATGTGATGCCCACGAGTTCTCATGAACTCATGACCACACTAGGAATGCCATCTTCATTTTGACATGAAGATAAGCTCTTTGGATTTGGGGAGAAGTGAGGAGCCAGGAACCATCAAACCTGCATTCTCATCATGGTCATCGTCATCTTCAGAGACGAAGAAGAAAAGGCAGCCGCACCGCACCAGCCAACTTCAGTATTGCACGGACCAAGCTCCAGAATAGAAGACCAAATTTTAGTTTAAAAATATAAATTTTCATTTCAAAGTTTTGATTCTTTCATAAAAATAAAAGTAGTATTTCTTGTTACATTTTAAAAAGTTAAAATTGAGTTTGTATTTTAAAATCGGAGCATTGATTTATATTTGGTGTGCATACTCATCAGCAGTATAGAACCGGAAAAATAATTCTTGTAATATTCATCAAAAGTTTTCATTCATCCTGATTGATCATCATATCATCAATCCGTCTTTCTCTATTGGAGTTTAAGACGTGAGGCATCATTCATCATCAATTTCGTAAGATTATTTTAATCATAATTAAAAAGGTTAATGATGCATTAGAGTGATTGTTAACGTGAGGTTTCTCCAGTAGTAGAGCTAGCAAGTTGATTATTATGTAGCATAGCATTAGGCAGCTGCTGACACAAATTAGAGAAGCATGCATGAAACAATTTAGTAAGTTTGTAGCAATGCAACGATGACACAATTTAGTAACAAGCAACAGAGCACCGATGATACAAGTTTAGCAAGCAACAGAATTTAGAAGATACAAGTTTAGCAAGCAGCAGAGTATGGATGAAACAAGTTTAGCAGTTTGTCTAAAAAGGTAGCATAGGCTAAAAATGTGTCATCACATCAATTCATGCAACATGCAATGCAACAACGCAGCTGAACATGATCAATGATCAAAGTAAAAGTTTTTATTAATTAAAATTCTACAATTAAGATAAGGAGAACCTTTCTCGTTACAACAAAATACACATAAAAGGTTATATTCATGATTATAATATTCCTGTCATTGTCTGACAATGAGCATGGCATACCAGTCATAGTCATAGCCATCATATGCATATCATTATCTTCATTGTCATCATTAGCATTATAATTATTATCATTGTCATTATATCATTGTCGTTGTCGTCATTTTCATGTTTTTATGTTTAGTACAATACATACACTTTTTCCGCATTATTTTCTATCCAGCCAGGCCAGGCTTTATTTCCCAAAAATAAATACTACGCTCAACGAAGCTCTCATGTCTTCTTTTTTAAATACATAATAAATAAAATATGACATGACAGTTTCGGGTTCTTTTTTCATGCCTATCTGTCCGTGTAGCAAATAAACCAAATATACACACAGTTGATCTGGCTTATATTGTAAAAGCAGACAATGAAAAAATAAGAGTACATATTTTTATGCATGGTACTCCTACACCAATTTTTTGTACTGGATGTCTACCTCTTTACTTTACTACTGAGCTGAAGCTCATTCATAATATGCTGTTATTTGTCTAAAATAAAACTAAGCTAATAAGACAAGATATGAACACTCATATAATAAAAAATGATAATAATGTGGTATGGTAGTGGCTTGGTGGATGATTATGATGATGATGACAAGAAGACAAGAAATACCACCGGAGCAAGAAATTATTTCGGGAAGGGAGTTGGTTTGCAGGCGGTAGACTCGTTATTTTGTCAAAAGAAAAGGACTGCCGGTGCCGACTGCCCGGTTTGGCAGAGGAGGAAAATAAATGCACATATTGTAATTCTTCCTACTTTACAGCAGGCCTTCTTCTATTTTCTTGCTTTTTATGCCTGTTAGCTATAAGTAAACTGGGTACAATGCATTCCGCACCTTTCTTCAGTGGTGCAGAGAGAGAAGAGAATGTCTAATAGTAATAATGATTGTGTTTTTACTAAATATGAAAATGAAGAAGAGAGAGAGAAACGGCAAGTTATTCAAAAACAGGCTTCAGCAATGATAATAATAATATAATAAGCAGGGAGAGAAAGATGTGTGAAATAGATAGTCTAGGTGAAATGAAATACGGAGCGTTTTAATAAAACGCTATGTTTATAAAGTGGAGTATGCACAGTGTGTACTGCAGCAGGAGTAGAAGCGGCTGAAGCCAAACCTAAACCGACTAATTCAACTAAACCAAAAACTAAACCAAGTGTGTAGAAAAGACAGAGAAGTAAAAGAAAAGTGAAAACAACAAACCCATCTCATTTGCTGCAGAAGCAGCAACAACAAAACAGCACCAACTGAACCAAGTCTGCATTAAATATATAACCAAGCCCTAGCACCACTACCGTATTTGCTGCCGCTTGGCTTCCACCACGGTTGCATTTCAACTTACTTGCTTATTATGCAAAATATGCTCGTTGGAATAATTATATTGCATGCTTAGCACACAATAGATTGAATGTTGGAATTCATCCAGCCTATAATTAGCAGTTTTACTCTCTTTTCCGAGTATTATCATCAGTGGTGCTACTAAAAAACAAGCAGAGAAGAAGGAGCATTCAGCCTTTTTAGTTCAAAACGAAATGCAAAAGCTATGCCATTATATTATTATCATTCTCTCTCTTTCCACTTTACTCCTGTAATAATATTCACATCCCAAGTCAGAGTCACTCAGCTTGAGCTATAACTCAACTTGTTATTGTCCTTATAATAAATCCACATTAACATTGAAACTAAATTAGTATGCATTGTAGTTTGCTGTGTAAATACACACATACACAATTCTTTATATTATATTATCAGCTCAGTAGTGAAAGGTACACGCAATTCTGCTAATAAACACAACTCATCTCTTTCGTCGGAATTATCAATATCATTCATTGCCCGAAAAGTCATAAACACACTTTACACAAAATGCTTGCGCGAAGTGAGATAGCTTGATTCTGTGTTCTGTGCCATTTAGAAAGATGTAGAAAATTTATTTAACATTTTCAGACCAAATTATCATCAAGTAAACCAATCATTTTATATTTAGACTTTTCCTCTTTCCGCTTCTCTTAAAAAGTTTTTCCAAATCGTGAATTCATAATATGCTATTTGTTTGTTTATATTTGTTTGGTGTTTTTCCCAGAAACCCAATAATATATAAGTTGTAAGATAGAAGAGATATCTCTGTATAATTGAATTGAATGAGCTTGTCTTTCTTATTTTAATCTATTACAAAACAAAACTATTTATACGATTTCAACAAAAATAAGTGGAGAGATGGAAGTGGGAAGAAGGAAAAGTGTGTAATGAAATGAAATGTAATGATATGTGTGCTTTGCTTTGTATGAAGCAACTTCTAAAGTACACCAACTTTCATTGACTCTAATGTACTTACACAGATTCTTTCTAATTTTATGTCGTTTTTATTATTATAGACAAAGATGTGGTTTTTATACTTTTAAGTAAAGCAGAGAGAGAGATAGCATAAGAGAGAGAAATGTGTGTGTTTACTTGCTTTTTTGCTAAGAGACTTTATTTTTTTTACTGCTGACAATAATGTTAATGTTGTTGTTCCACTCTAAAAATGTTGCAGTTTAATATAACAACTGACTCTGATTATTATTATATCATGCATTTTACACTGCTACAACTGCAACATTAAATTAGCATTTCAATTGTATTATAGGTTTTACTTTTTTTCTAGACTGCGGAAATAAAAAAGAAGAAATGTAAGTAGATCCATCTCATTTCATTTTTCTTTGCGAAAATAAAAACCTTTGATTTTCCTAACGATCACTTTTTGCTCTTTGTTTTTTCCAACTTTTTAATGCGGTGGCTCATTGTGATTTTTTTGGAGGTTTTCTCACTAAAAAATTAATGCATAATGTACATGCACAATGTTAAAATGTGCTTGAGTTGAGTGAGTATATTATGTGCATTTTTGTGCCAAAGTGCCCAATAGTTATATTTGAAGTTGTAACAAAAAAGGAGTCAAATAGTTTGTAAATGAAGCCTTTTATCGGTTTATGTGTTTGTGTGCTAGCTCTTTCGGAGTAAAAATGAGAGAACTCAAAGAGATGATAATCATGATATGGCAATGATGATAGTGATTCTAGCGAGCAAGGAGGGAGAAAAAAACGAAGACAGTGAAAAAACGACAAATATAATGTATTGTATAACTATATAGCTGAGATCCACACGGGAACAATTTTTTTCTTTATTTTTTGAGGCTTTGCAAAGCAGATTGAGTGATCATGCTCATGTGGTGAACTGTAAAAATACAAAAAAAAGTCAAGTGAGCGATGTGCTGCATGAGCTCCATTTAAGAATGCCATGAAAATTCAGAAAAAGAACTACTTTACATACATAATTTTTTATACGTGTATATTATATATGTGTGTGTGTCTTTTTATGTGGTTGTTTGTAAGTGAATTCAATGCATAAATTGAAAGAAATAAAATGGTAAAAGGGGTTTAAATTTAAAAAGGATAAAAGGAGAGAGAATGGCATGAATAAAAAGAAGGAGGAAAAAATAAAAAGCTATAAAGAAGCCATTATCTGTTTTGTCACTAATAGAAAGATTAAGATAGACAGGGAGTTACATGTCTTTGGCATGTGGGATCATCTAAAAGGTAAACAACGGAAACGGAGACACATGAAACAAGAAACAAAAAAACAAGTAAAAAAGTGGAAGGAAAAAGTAATAATGAGCTCTTGTAATTGTGAGTGAGCACATATCAAATGAACATTAAACACTTGATTGTTTATTTACCTTTTACTCTCAAGACACACATAAAGCATTGATTGAATACTGTCTGTTTTTTGCATATAATTACTGTACAGAAAAAATCTGGAAGTTGTCACAAAAGCTTCCTCAGTACAATTAACTGAGGGAGGAAATCTTTTTGGATTAGTAATTTCCCTTTAAAAATGTGAGCATCGTAATTTTGAATTTGGATGTGTGATACGGCTGTGATTTAAGATGAGGTTTTATCAGTGTAAGAAGCTATTTGAATGGAATGGATTTTGGGTGCATAAACTATTTGAAACATTCTGCAAAAAATAAGTAAATAGATATTTTTGGCGGAATTTTTTCGCTTGTACTTGTACATGTATTTTTGTTTTGGAGCCGCATTGTATTTGGAAATGATGATGATGACTTGATGACGATGATTATTCTTGATTTTTCAGTGCAACCAAAGCTAGCAATCAGGTCATGATAAATTTATTGTTTTATTATACGGCCATTTCATTATAATGACTCAATGCTTTATTATTACATTACATTATTGTCCTTGTGTTGTATCTCTATCAAGTCAAGTCAAAAAGTCACATTTTTCCTCATATAAAAGACATTTTGTCGATTAGCCCACAACACAACATAATCCAAGAAGGTGAGTAGAGTGAATGAGAGTGAAATTCCTGTTGACAAAAGAGAATAGCTTGGGAATATAGGAAAATCATGGGTAAGAGCACATGAATGCCGTATATCTTTGTCACTCAGCTATGCGCACATTCTTAATCCACGCTTCCCTATAATCTCACCGAACCAAGATTATTACGCATTAATTTATTTATTTTTCTTAGAGAACAGAATAGATTGGAAAAAACAAAGAAGAAAAGAAAAAATTGTCAACGTGTCTTTCGACTACTGAGCTGGTCTGTCTCAGAAAATAAATTGAAAATAAAAACTGAATGAGAAAAGTTCTTGAACCTTTTAACTATTCTATTGGCCTGCTGCTTTTTAACAAAATTATCTTTACAAGAATTTATTGACGAGACTTTTTTCGGCGTGTGCAAAATTGACTTTACTGACTCTACAATGAGTTACTGCTTAAACCACAACCAGAGCATCCCTTACACTACACTTCAGCCACCGTCAAAGTTAAAATTCCAATAAACCAATATAATTACTTCCATAATATATTAACTGCTTGCGAAGGTAAAGTTTTCATGTTGGCAGAACATAATATAATACGCTTATTTTCATTTCAGAGCGTAAATTCCTTTCCTTATGTCTTTCCTCCAGCTTTCAAAATGAGTACCGTAAAATATACGGACGTCTACTACACAATACGTAATAATAATTATGTGCTGTGTAAATAGTGGAAATGAGCTTGAGGGAATCCATTATGCAAGTTTTATCTCAATTACAAGCACAAACCGTTGGTTTATTAGCGTACTGTGACATTATTATTATTAGTGAGTAAACTCCAAAATGGCTCTTTGGCTTGATCTGGCTAAGCACTGTTTGTAGTTTGTAGGTACGTTTAGACATATTAGTTATTCATCACGATCATCATCATAAGGCAAGGCAATAATTTGGACCGGTGGCAAATCGGCATGTCACCATCTTATTTCCTTTCCCCGAGCAAAATGAAATAGCCCAACAAACATACGTAAATACTCACAAAAGTGTACCTATATTCTTCAGTCCTCTTCACCGATAACAACAATAACCAGACTGCACAATACTACAAGGAGGAGTTATGTCGAGGAGAGTATGGTTTATGGAATGTTTATTGAACCTATATGTCCATAATATCTGTAATAATATGATGATGTTGAGTTGATGGTTCATATTTGTATTACGAAAGAAGAGGACAAGCAAGGAAAGGAAGAAGAGAATAGTCAGTCACTCATGACATTATTATGATTATTATGATTACAGCAGAAGCCATCAAATTTTGCGTCGGTCCTCGGTGATATATATTGCTTCTATTTTCTTCTTCCATGTAAAATAATAGCAAGGGATTTAAAACACATATGTTTTATGAGGGTGTATGCTTTGTAAAAAGAGCCTGCAGTTATAACAAGTAACTTTGACAGTAGTAGTGTGGCGCATAATGATGACGGCCGATGATCGTCGTATTTTAGCTCATTTACTTTTCTAAGTGAGTTTGTGTTCTCTGGTGCCATTTAGCTATAATATGTAATATCTAATGATAAAGGTAGCACGACGAAGCAATAATGCATGGGGAAAGTTAAGTAGAAAGATGAAGTAAAAATAATATTATTAGCCGTGTATATAATCATAATATAATAGACTAGAACTTCTTGAAGAGTACAAATACTCACTGTTGTGCTCACTGTTCACACAACCGTGGCAGAGACTGAGAGAGAGCCCGCAAGGAAGGACCAATGGTACTTCTTCTCAATAAAATAGATTATGTCAACATAACCAACTATTTATAGTCGATTTCCCCGTTCCAATTTAATAATGATTTATTTTATGAGCCTAAATTATAGGCTATCCCATGAATTATGCTCAAACACACGGGACAAGAATGACGGCTCCCTCGCATATATTATATCACCATCACAAAAAACTAAAGCCTTCTTCTTTTATCATCATCAGACCAGAGCAGAAGGTCCATAGACCTTGTCGTTTTTTACAACAACGCAATACAAAAAAAGTTTACAAGACGGACGACAACATGAATACGTAGATAAATAATATTGTACACACTACACGTACGTACAGCGACATGGAAAGGGTGAAAAAATATTCAAAAACAAACTTTTTTGCCAGGACATGTCCCTTCTGTTTTGTTGACGATGTTATAATATCGCACATCAGCATCGGCATGGCCATCATGGTATAGAGACCACCAAACTAAAATTTTCTTATTACTTATCATTATTTCACAAACTAGCCCAGCAAATGATTATCATAAGACTCCCTGTCAGTAATTTTGCCATCGACTTTTTATATATAGCGTACTTTAAATACCCAAAAGTATGTTACCTTTCATTCAACAAGCAACCCCCTTTAGCAAATAATATAACAAAACTACTACATACTTCAGTTTTTACTGCCTTTTACTACCATGATACCTTATTACCAGGCGAGCAAAATGGAAAGAGAGAGAAGTAATCATAAAATCTACTTATCTCGAAGCATTATAATGGGCGCATAATCTATACTTATTGGGTTGGCTTTACTGCCTTGGCCAGTATTGCATAAAGCACATGGATGGATATATACAATTAGATGGATAGATTGGTTTACTGCTACCATCATATCATCATCGTACTCACAAAAGTATAATATATAACAAGGCAAAGAGGGAACTTAATAAGTTATGTGTAGTTTTCATTTCATATCATGATGATGTTATGATGATAATGATAATACGATGATGGTGATGATCGCAAACTCATAATTTCTCATAATATCAGCATATCATCATAATCGTTCTCGATATAATATATAGTGTATAGAAGACTGATATGATGGTGCTGGTTGTTGGAAGGTAGGTATCATCAATAACAATAATTTTTTGTGAAGACATACATATTATAGAACTCTCCAAACTTCATCATTCTCATCATACCTCATAAAATACGTAAATATAAGCAAGCATGTATAATATTCAAACTAGGAGGAGGTAGTCACAAAATTACAAATTATGACGATAGGAGTAGGAGAGTCATCATGATGAAAGTCATAATGCCATTTGTTGACAAGCATGGAGGTATGAGGCATATTTATACATATATTTATGTTTCTCTCGGCTTGTGCGGTGAAAGGACATAAAACACATTTTGAAAATAGTAAGCACAAACGTATTAGAAATAGCAATAGAAATTAGAGAAAATTATTATGAGACAGGATTAAATGAGATGATGATGACTATTCAATATGTGAGTTATCATTTTCCTTCAAGAAGTTGAGAAACGCGATGTTTTCCCATATAGTATGCAAATATTTATGATTATAGGCACTCCAGGTGCCTCCACTCGGAATTATGATCACTCCACCTTTTTACATAAACAACTTGAGGAGGAAAAGTACCATCATCATAATCGCATAATATTTTATTGTAACATATTTCACTTCTTAATGTATTTGATTGAGTAGAAAACATCATCCAAGATAAATAAAAACATGAAATAAGAAAATAAAGAAGGTATGGCAAATACTAATGATGATAACTGTATGTATCATGTAACCGGTATGTGTACCCGTGGATAGTGTCGTTGCGTTGTAGGCCTTTTTATTTGCCGATTTTATGCACAACGGTTTCATTTATTATTGCCCAAAATGCCAATATAATTCGGAGGATCACAAAATATTTTCAAGAAAAATTATGCTTCAAGGCATTTATATCTTGTGTGCATATTATACTTCATATCATTACCAAAAAGTGTATAGTCAAAAGAGATGGATCTTCTTGGCAAGATGTTTCAATAGCTTATTATATTATAAAAGGTTACTTTAATCGTTTTTATATTCCAACACGCTTATTATTACCGCCACCACCGTAAAAACTGCAATATATTATTATTATTACGATCATATATAAAATTCACCTATAAAACCTAACCTAGCTCATCATTCCAATGATGGTGATCATCATCGTGATTTTGATTTTAGCAAAACAAGGTATTTTATAGTGTAGCATTATTATTATATCAGCAGCATAAGCTGCGGAGAAGTAAAATGAGTGAGTGAACTGACGACCCCCAAAAAATCTTTTCTCATCAGATCATCTATTTATTTCTCTACTGCTGCTACTTGTTTCTCTTCTTCTTTTCCCTCTCTTACTCTTGCCACTTTGATTACGCATAAAATGCCCATTAAATCAGCCTGGTGTGTGGTAGTAGTAAGAGAGCTGTTATTCTGTTGACTTGCTTGCATGCAAGCAAACAGGCAAGGTCTTTGGTCCTTGGGAAAAGTTGAAACTAAACATACACACAAATTTACAACTAAGTCGGATCGGCATGCCATAACCTTATAAATTTACACAAGCGAAAACAGGAGCAAGTGGAGAGAAAGAAGAAGAATAGTGTTTATCCCTTTAGCCAATCTATCAGGACTAAATCAAATTAACACTAGATATGGGCGCACACACATACACACATGGTTTAAATGAAGAAGAGATAAGGAATAAAAACAAGAAGAAGCGCATATCATCATCACTACTTTGTGTGTATGTATGAGATTCTCCTAATTTATCTGCATGCCATTCTCTGATAATCCATGATGGCACATAAACCTACGTAGGCAGACATATACACATTCCTTATTATTCTCATCCTGCTGTTGCTGCTACTGATCATCATCATAATATCATGATAATTCTCAACTCATCGTCGTCGTCGTCAGTACCACTACCAACACCACCAGCAGTTGTATAACGGGTGCTGCTTTTGGTCTTTCGTATTAGTTTTCTTCCTTACTTAATTTCGGCTGCTCGTTCGTTTTGTTTGGCTTGCTTACTCTACTTTCATAATAATAATCAGTGAATTAGTACATAAGTTAGATTAGTATGTATAAAGCAAAGTCTAATGATAATTTTCCCTTTTGTCCTTGCTTTTAGCTCCTATTCCCTTTTTCTCTCACTTACTTATATTATTCGTCTAGATTGATCGAACTTGCCAATTAACTCGGACTCAGAGTCATAACTCAGGGAATGTGTAATACCCAGATAATATGAAAATGTTTCTCGACCAAAAGCTGTATGGTGGTAGTAGTGGTAGCGCCGGTGGTTGGTTAGTTTTTGGTAGGGCTGCTGAAGAAGAGTGTCCCTGTTTTTCTCTTTGGCTCTCTGCATTGAAAATTATTATAAATCGAAAGAGAAAAGCTATGTATAGTGCAGTAGTTGTTGTATTTGAAGTAAACAAGAAAGTACCTAAGTTATCAAATGGTTGTGAAAGTATATATTTCGCCATATAACCAAGTCATGTGATATGATATGATCAAAGAGATAGATGACGACGACACGACATTACTAAAGTATTTTAGTTGTATGCTATGCTGCATGCAGTATTATAGAAGCATGGAAGACCTTTTTAGTTAAACTACTTAATTCTCAGATTAAAACATGCATAATACGTAGAATGGTGTGTGTAGTAAGTATCTCCTATCTGAGATCGTGGTAGAAAAGTGTGTTTTCTCTTTTCCTTCGCCCTTGTGCCACTATTACTTCCTCAAATTAATACATGCCTCTGCACTTCACTTATTTTCTGGAGACGATTACAATGCAAAAAGGGCGATTTACGCGCGGATAGTGGATAGGAGAGCAGCGAGACAGATTTGGTTGCTATATTTATGTACGCTGTGGTGACAGAGAGAGAAACGCAAAAGATATTCATTCACATTCACCCAACTTTCCAGTCACGTCACCCTCGTCGTCGTTTCACAACCAAGTCCCGAAAAGCATGTCATTATAATAATGAGAATGATTATCATTGTTCATTCATTTGGTTGCTGGCTCTCACTCTGCTGCTCAACTTAGTTTAAACATACATTTCATATTACTTGCTATGCACGTCTCTATCCTTTATATAAAGTATATCAACTTTTTTGTTGGGATTAGTTTGATGGGCTTTGCTTTCCCTCTCTGCTCCTTTTTCTTGGCAGATGCACATGGCATGTTATGAAAAAGAAGAACAAGCCAAACGGTTTCTAAAATGTGTAGACTAGAGATATATGTATTTATATGCAATAAGACTATTACTACAACACAAACTACTTGGGTGTCAAGTTGGTTTAGGCATAAGTAATATATCGATAGTACACCGAAAAAGAGAATTATATGTACGTTGAAAACAAAACTGTCTACATTTCATGAATGATCTATATCAAAACATAAATTGCACGGGGATGATGAAAGAAGAGTGCACTGCATGGTATCTTGACAGTGAAATGACAGAAGAAGATATGCATGCTTTGTACAAAGAAACGACAATATAAACTTATATACATGATGATGTTCTTATTTTCCTTTTTCTCTTGACATCTACTTTACTCTGTACATTCTATCGAATGAAACACTAAAAAGCTTGCATAATAATCTGAGTTAATTTTCAAAGCTGTGTCTAATTCACACATATATTTATTCAAGCAGGAATGACGAAATCGCGTAGCATGGCAAGTTCCATTTCTTCATTAAAGGTATAATAGGTATGTATGAATTTGTTTCGGCATGTTTGTTTCATGCATAAAATCATATCGGCTTTTGTTTTTAAAAAAGGCAACAAGAGAAGAACTGAACTGCCTCTCTCCCTGAAATTCCATGAAAATGTGTGTAAAGCAATTTATCTCGGCCTTTGTTAGCATTCCAAAATACTACAAAAGCTTTGCACTTCAAACTCTTTGCCATTCACTATTCGACCGACCCTACAACACCGCCGCCGCCATGCCAGTACACATTACTAATCCAATATCCTCGTCAACAGACTCTGCCCGGGTTCTAAAAGCTCAAAACAAAAAAAAATGTGCTTATAGCTAAAAAGGTGAATCCTAAACCAAACCACGAAAATTGGTGCAAATAAAATGCTTTGGTTTTATATTTTGCCTCTTTTATCGAATTATTTTTCATGTATAGCTATTATAAAGCAGTTAAATTCATTAATACCTGATGCAATAATGTTTGTACAATATAAACTTATTGAATGTTTTTGTTGAATACAGATTTCTGGTTATTTTGTAATTATACAATCATAATTGGAAGAGGAAAAAGACAAAATATTTCATTTACTATTAAATTACAATTATAAGATCAGATCCGAGATCAGACGAAAAAAGGTATGGCATTGGCATGCCGTGTTTGATGGATAAATATGATAAGCAGCTTAGAAGGAGGGTAGGGAAGAGGAAAAGTATTCCATGAATTCTTCATGAGAAACAGGGAATTTCGTAAATTAGAATCAAGGTTACCTCGTCGTCAGTGTTGCTTTGCTTATCATCACAGCAATTCATGGAACAACCGTGCTTACAGTAAATATTTCTCGGGAAAACTTTTTTTTGAACAGAAGCTAGTTAACCAGTCAGTCAACAAGAATTCATTTGAAGGGTTCAGTCAAAATATTATGAGATGCGAGAAAAGTATTTCTAAAATGAGTTCACTTTGCAAAAAAATAAAAATGATTTGGCATTTTTATGATTCTTACTTGCAACATAAAATATAAATTAAATTGGAACCACTGTAGAAACGATGGAGTTGAATGATATTAAATTATTGATGCTCTCTCTCTACATTGTAGAGAGATGCCCAAGAAAAAAAATTCTTGGAATAATTCATAAGTAATGAGAATGATAATTATTTTACACGCCCATCTTTCTGGTAGGTAGACAGTAAAAACAAGAGCATAAAACTGGTATTGACCTGCTTTGTAGTCAGTTAGAGTTATGTGGGTAAGCAATATATATGCATAAAATATCATGATTACGATCACCATCAATCGAATTCAGGGGCGACTCATCTTTTCTATTGCACCCTGTCATCATTCATCACTTGAGCTGATCGACATCATCATCATAATCATACAATAGCGAAGCAAGGGTACATAAAATATATATTTCTTACATTGCTATCATTGTTAAGAAATTTGAAGTTCTGCTACTGTAAGATATATTATGCGAGTGCAATTATGATAATAATACCCTCCTGGAACAAGAACAGATTACGTGATGACGACGCTTGTCAACTTTGATACATTTTATGGATGAAAAAATACATTGCTATTCAAAATGGAGGTTGTGTTTGTATCTGTATGTTTAAGAATGTTGTGGTGGGTGAAAGAATTTGAAAAAATCTGAAAATTTTCCAGTATTCTACACATAAATATTTACGTCGCATTGAATTACTTATGTTACGATCACCGTCCTATCACAATACATGTTTGAAATCAACAAAAATACTGGTATAAGTACACATATATATTTAGGCTGATAACAAGTATAGTAAAGCAGCAATTCATATAATTTGTAACTTTCAGCATGTGAAAAGTAAAAAATAACATAAAGGTCAACAAAAATTTCAGGAAATTAGGCATTCCAAATGATAAACATTATTTATGCTTATTTTTAACTTACAAGCCCAAGATATACAATGGAAGTCAAAAACAAAGGTTCATAATTGCTTAAAATGATATGATATGTAATCGATTGATTAGTGAGTAAATTGTCATCACATTTCGCAAATTTTATGTTTGTTCTCATTTTTCAAAAAAGTAAAGTTGACATGACCAAACATGATTATCATACTTAGAAATGGACAGGACGGTAATTTCATCTTAGCCTCCATTACGTATGATAATACAAAATTACTGCGGTAGTCATCATAATAATATTATGCAGTATCAAAATCTCAATCTCTAAACCATATAATGACCATGCAAAGTGACATTATATCAGAGCGGTAGTATTTTTGACCGATATTGTATTATGGAAATTTAGTTCTGTGTATATTATCGGAATATCAATCCAAAATTCAAAACTAATTCTACTTGTGAATATTTTAAACTAAAACATTAGAGCTGGCTTATATTTAGCTGCCCGTAATATTTAATCTTGAACTGGTCATTTATGTTTCCTTGAAATTTCATGAACAAAGGATAACAGTTCAGGGCAGCAGTACTTTTACAAATACAACTGGGTTGACTTTTTTGTCCCAGCAAAATAAATTAAATAGAATTACCCTTACATATTTTAAAAGTAAAACAAATGATTTATTGAAATCGGTAGTTTCATTGTGCTTTACAGAAGTTTACGTTTGTACACAAGTAAATACAAACATAACACACA
Source organism: Entomobrya multifasciata (assembly GCA_034693345.1). Lineage (NCBI taxonomy): Eukaryota > Metazoa > Arthropoda > Collembola > Entomobryomorpha > Entomobryidae > Entomobrya > Entomobrya multifasciata. The sequence goes on from JAQFXM010000118.1 coordinate 28,993, forward strand.
CAACATACCATGTCTCATGTACGTTTATCTTTCATACTGAAAACTATGTGGACTTATCATGCCAAAATATTTTGTAGAGTGAAAGGTAAGGAAAACCTGCGTGTTGAGCTTAAAACATTTGAAAAACATTTTTGTATCTGAAAATCCCGGATGCAAAAGAAAAATATATAGCTATAATTTATCATACATCATTTTTATCAAAATATTTTACTGCGTACTTTTGTGTTAGAATACAAAATGTTCACAAATAGTACATATAGGTATTGTATTTCATATACGTAATAAATATCGAGAAAACAGATTGAAGAGATTGGTATTGCGACTGTTTATCACATAATACATCATTTCACCTTCAGCTATAATTTGCTATTTAACTACTGCACAATTAATGATGATGATAATAATATTGTATAGCAGTAGCAAATGGTAAACTGAACTGAATATAAAAGAAAGAAAAAAAATTCAAGCCTGGTGACTTAAACCAGTTGAGCGTATATATGAGCAAAAGAGGCTGAATTATCTCCTCCTTTTACTGCTTCAAAAGAGGAGGATGATGAAACAAAATGAAATTAATGTTGTATTGCATCTCCTCACATTTGACTATTACTACTACTGCACTGCTCTTTTGCACAAATTGAGAGAAAAAAATGAGCAGCCAACCTTCTCTCGCACCTAATAACATTTAAGACAGTGGATATTTAATAACAATTATTTCTGTCAGTATGCCTATTTTATTTCCCAGCCAAGCCTTATTACTGATTTTATATCTATCCGACCGAGTATATCTGGTCAGTAGCCGACAAGCCGCAGTAGCAAATAAACTATAACTCTTAATAAAGGGCGGCCTTCTTTTAGATTTAGATATGCATTCAGAAAGAAAAAAGAGTAACTTGTTTACTCATACAATATTATAAACACGTCATATAAAATTTATACATAAAATATAATTATAATACACTTTTTGCACCATTTCCTGCCCGTTGTTCTGTTGGCTGTTGTGTTGTGTGTGGCTCTATTGAAAATTAGGATTGAGTTAGTTGATTAAAAAGTCTACGTACGTGTGTGAGATACGGAATAAAAATGAGAGAAAAAAGGAATAATATTAGAAGACGAAGAAGGTGCAACAATAATTAATGAGATATTAAAATACGATTTAAATTAATTTTTACCCACACTCTACACAGCCGAGTTGGTAAATACCGGGAAATTGATGGATGAAAATTAGCGTGTAATTAAGGGCTTCTTTGCTGGATCTCTCTAGCCATAACCAGTCATCATCATTACAAATACCATTAATTATTACTGAGATAAAAATCCATGTGAATATAACAATTATAAAGAATATCTGTGTAATAAGTAGGAATTCTATAGAATAAGCAGAAAATGCACGAAGAAAATAGAAGAATACTGCATAATATTAGTTTGAAAATGCACACGTCCAACTTCAACTTTGAGTAGTTTTGCCATTTGTTCTCTGTATTATGATGATGATGACGATGATGATAAAATGAAAGGGAAGACGATCAAGTGCCAGCCAAGGCATCGAAGAAGATAAAGAAATGGGAGAAGTAGGAGGAGACGGATAGATAGTATGAATGAAAAATAAGACGGTATTTACCAAGCTTACGTACAAGATATAATGCAGAGATATCGAAGCATTATGTATTGTATACCGGCATTCAATGGTTTTATATATTTTTTATTTGCGATGTGCTATTATTATTGCAGCGTAACAGAAAAAGGGATATAAAAAATGAGAAAAAAATGTAATCAAAAAAATGAAAATTATGTATGTGTACTTGCTAAAACACGAAATATGTAATTTTTTTGTGAAATAAAAAGTGAGATGTTTAAGGCAAAAAGACACAATTCTTTAAGCTGCCATACCACACACACAGACTGACTTGTTTTAGTTTTTATATCTATTTCTGTATTTGTTGCGCACAAACAAATAAATGTAGACACACAGGAAACGAATGCAGTACAAAATGTGTTATTAGTGGATCGTTTTTTATGATTATTAGCATTTAATAAGACGCGAGGAGAGAGAAAAAGGTGGAATCATAATAACTATAATAGCATATCTAGCAAATTTTCTTGTGAAACGATAAATTTTAAAGAAATGAAGTATTATCTATAAATAATTATAATGTAATGCGCTGATGATGTGTTTGTGTGTGATGCGCTGCAAACGAGGATAAAACAAGAGAATAAGGAGTGAGAAAAGAAATGGCAAAAATAAATATTCGCTTTTCAAAATAATTACCTTCATTATAAATCCAAATAGTATTTTTTATTATTAGAAATTACCTACATTCATAGAAAACTGAATAAACGATGATAAACGATGAAAAATGAAATAAGCGTATACATTTTTTATTAAATGACTTTAAATGAGAATGAGGAGACGCTTTAACAGAAGAAAAAAAGAATTCACATATATTTATCCTTCGTTAATAAGAAAGCTATATAATAATTATAATGATGAGTTTAAAAGAAATAAATGCGGCCAATTATTAAGGATAGCTGGGGTGTATGTAGTATTAGTATTGATAAATGGTAGATAACTACGCATATTTTTTTATCCCTTTCTTACACAACAATCCTTTAAGACTTGTTTAATGATAATTGATGTAATTGTTGAGTAGCAAAAGAGGAACACAGCCAGCCATCTCCTCTAAACAAATCTGTTTTCAACATGGGTATATAATCCTGCATTAATTACGATAATTGCTGCTCTCCTAAACTCTCCTCTTCTCGCATAAGTTTGTATAGAACTAAACTAGGTATACCCCTCGCTCTTCTTCCTCTTTTGAATGTATAGCAATTTTTTTACTTGACTATTATGTAGTTGCGTAGTTAAAATATGTATTTGTACCAAAAAAATGAAACGAAAACGCCAACATCGTCATAAATTTATAAAATGTTTTTGAAGTTTTTTAAGCGGTTAGTAATGCACACACTAGTTATTATAATGATGATGTTGATGACTGTTTTGTGGTATTTAGGTGGTATTTATGCATATTTTAGCCTCGTTATCGACCACGCTTCTAGCATTTAGTTTATCCTTTAAAAAGACCTCGCAGGAGATAATGGGTATTGAAAAGTATGCACTTAATGCGAATGACTTACATATAAATAAGCTTGTAATTGTTAGTGTTCTTATAATAAACAAATAATAATAGGTGGCTCAAAGCTCTATAAATAATATTAAAAGGAATACAGCCAATCAAACAGGGATACATCCGGATTTACCACCATTCTCTTTTACGGGAGCAGTCGTAATTGCACAACTTTGTATAGTTTATGATTATTGTATGGCATTGTGAGTGTGTGTGTGTGGTATGGATTTATTTGCAACTTAGAGAAAGATAACAGATTTGGTATTGTTGGTACTTACTCATAACAAACCCATCATGTTTACTGTTGCAGAACACTAAAAAAAGTAGTTGGATTATTAAAGGAGGCATCATCAGCGTCATCTCACCATCATCATCATGGCATACATCTTGTCTGACTGATTGTGAGTAAATGCCAATAATAGTTTATTCATGCCAAGAGTAAAAAATCTAAAGATCGATAATAATTTAAATGGATAATAGCAGCATAGATTTTAATGAGCGCTAAAAAACCTGAAGGGTTACTGCTGATAAGTTACGGTTATTGGTTTATGTTAATTAGATGAACGGCCAACGCACATGCTCGTAACATAACTTATGTTCAAAAGAATCGTGTTTTTTTATCGTGTAGGCTAGGCTGCCAATACATGAAATGTTGATTGTTAGCTTAGCAGCGGGGTTTTAGGTAAGGAGGTAGTTCATTATTCATGTGTACTTATATTGTTGCTCTGTCTTTATTATTGTGAGTGATACTGACTGATACCTACGTGAGTAGTAAAAAGTGTGATTGTCCAGAGAAGCGAAAAGCGGGTGCTCCGATTTGCATCAAGTTTATGTGCCGGTTCCCATCTCATGCCAGCACTTCTTTTTTTATCAAACACTCAAACTACTTACCTCACAACACGTTTGAAGCATTTCCTCATTTAAAATATCAAATCAAAATAGCATCTAATTTCCGTTGAAAAAAAAATCTAAAAATATTTCTTCATATAATTATGCCTTAATGCAAATATCTGTTATTTTCAAATTATAACGTTACTCACTCAATCTCAATACTCGTTATAAAATCTAGCAACATTGAACTTGACATGGACATGACACGAAGAATATGACCTTATTATGTGTACCAACTACCTTGCTGCATGCGACCCTCTTCTGATAAAATATTTTTTTATGACGAGAGAATGAAGGAATGAAAATTACCAGCTTTTAGAAGCGGAACCAAGCTAGTAGCGATCAACCAACCATATAATATTTTTTATCGTGCATGTTTGTACGTGAGCATAAATGTCTGCTCATCATAGATTGTTGATGTAACTTTGTTATGAAAAGTAACCAAAATCGTAATAATTTTTATAAAAATGATAATGCATGATAGACACTAGACACCCCGTTACCCATACTTTTTTTCTGTACCAATTTTTCCATCAACGTCAGCAATGGAATAAATGGGATTTTTTTCAAAATTGGATTGAATTTGTTTATACGAACTGAAAATTATTTTATCCATTCATAGTTAGACTTAGAATCAGTTGAGTCAAGTAAAAATCAGCTAGCAGATCAGTCGATGTGAATAATATTGGAAGAGATATGCTATTATGATAATCATATGGGTAGTCATCATATTATCATTTGATTATGTTGAATATATAGTGAACTTCATGTGAGTGTAATATTATGATGATAATGTTGATAAATTATTATAAAATTGTCGTGCATAAGAAGGAATATAAGGGGCTGTGTAATAAAAGGGATGATAAAATTATTATAATGGCATGTAATTGTAAATCATAGAGAGACACGAAAGGACCATAAAGCATAATTCAGTTTGAGAATTTTGGACAAGAACTTTTACAACTTTTTTACATTTTTGTTTTTTAAGATGAGATGGATCAGTTCCAAATCCGATGATGATGATGCTCATATCATTAGAAAATTTTACTATATAATAAGATGAGTATATAAGTAATCTTAATAGGGAAAAGGTACTTGGATGTTTGTTTCCTTGCATGTTGTTACCCATTCTTGCTAATGTGGGTGCTCTTCGTCTTCATTCAAGATAATGTTGGTTCTTCCAAACTTATAAAACAAATCAAAACAGAAAATAAGTATTTGCTCAAAAGAAGAAGTGATGGGATGTGATGAAGATCCTCCTTGTAATAATAACATTCACCACATTATTACCGTTCCCCGTAATCTTATTGGATTATTTGGACCCATCAACATCATCACTATTACCGTCATACATATATTCTCAAATGCAGTTTATAACGTATACCAGCTATCATGACTGGACTGACTTGAACTGAATTAAATTGACTAGCACATCATACTTACCATTTCAGTTTAATCAGTTTTTTACTGTCCATCCAAATCAAGTAGGCTACTTTATATTTTGACTGTATTCTCAGTGCTGCACCCTAATTATCATCTCAATATGCTAAGAAGGATAAAAAACGAAGAATATATAAATGGCAGTGTACACATTATCTTTAATATTCTCCTCAACAGATTTTATTTTTATGATCATCAAAAATGTGCACCCATCTTGCTAGAAAATTCAACAAGATTATCCATACAAGTAGTACCTCAATATCGGCGAAGGGCTGATCAAACAAAAAGCAAATTGTTTTTACATTTTTTTCTTTCAAGCTCATCTCCTTTTTATATTCCTCTTACATAATAAATAAGATACACAGTAGGAAAACAGATATATGAAGTGAATGAGACAGTTTATTTGTAATGATATTGTATCATTAAACAATACATATTACTTCGGACCGACAAGAATCAGATTAAGATAGATGGCCCATTTCATCAGTAGAAATTAACTTTTAACTTGTTTTTATTATTTTGTTTGCGTGCAGTTTTTATTTTGCTACTTCTCCCTTTTAGCCCAACACTCACATTCGAAATTGCTTATTATAATTTTTTCTTCGGAGGTTGATAATGATTGTGGATACACCGAAAAGGGAAAATGACCATCAGCCAAAGTAGGCTGGTCTTATGATCATCTTCATGATCATAATATTCTTTCGGTGTGGTGGTAATATCGAAAACTGTTAAGGAACTGTACTAAACTGTATAGCAATGCTACTTGTTTTTTTAATAATCAATATATTGGTTCAAAAGACATTCATCTTTTTTAAACTCATTTCATTATTATTCAAAGGTCTCACCTTTGTTACACCTGTGCAGTCAGTAGCAGTGGCAGTTTTACAGGGTAAAAATCATTATTTTCTTCACAAGAAGAATAATAATAAAAAATATCACTTGTTCTTTTGACCACTAAATATTTCTGCCATTGCTTGATATGACGATGATGATGATGCTCAAGACTTTTTTTCTGGTTTTCATTAAGAGGCATAAAATACCACCTTATTATTACCGAAGCGTACTTACACCGTACATAGTACCACACAGAATATAAGAAAAAAATAAATGAGAAGTTAAGACTATCAACTACCATCATGTCATGCATCTCATGAATTTCATTAGCATCTTACAAACACACAGAAGCTTGTAGCTCCAATTTATTCACTTGAAATTGGAATGCAGAATGGCATAATAAACACAGGGATTCTTACTACTACACTACACGGACAGCAGTAAAAAACTCTGCAGGTCAACTTGTTTTTAGCATTCCTTTATAAACATTCTTATAGATATTACGAACACATGTAATTGCTATGTGAAAGCTTCTAGTAGAGCAAGAGCCGCAGTAATCGTAATAATAATCACAATCATAATATCATTCATGAAGCTATCGCCACCTTCTCTTCTACATTTCACTAGTGACCAAACTATAAAAGAAAAGGCGAAAACAAAAAAAAATCATTAAAGTCGAACTAAAAGCCATCCTCCTCCTCCTTCTTTTCATTTTTGTGACCAGGCCATGTCATATCACTTTAATTTCGGCTTTTTAGATTTCTCTCAATGCCTCCACCTCATCATCCTCCCAGTATCTTCACTTTGAATACATGCATAAAAGGTAATTATCATAAATTTAATTACCTATTTTGATTAGTTGTGTTACCAAAAAAAACGGACGATGATGATATGCTTGGGCTTTGGTAAATGCTAATAAGAAAAAAGGATCTCCGCCAAGATTTTTGCTTCATTGCTCATCTTCTTTTCCTTTTCACATTGCATGTTGACGATAAAAAAGAAGATGAAATTTTTCTACTTGTAGTACACTATACTCACTCCTGCGTAAAATGATAATGAAATGCGCTGAGTTGTAGTAAGTAACTAACCTATACTTATTGAACTAGAACAAGAAAAAAACGCGGCTACTGTATGCCCTGCACCGCACACAATAACACTTATTTAGTATGCTCAAAGTGTATTGAAAAATAATAATCATCATTTTCATAAGAATAATATAATTATAATTATAATATCGCCTTTATTGCGATTAGTATTACTAGTAGAGCAGCTTACTTGATTGTTGTGTGTGTCTGTATGTACCACACAAAAACAATTCAACTGTTCAACAGAAAAGAAGAAGTCAATAGAAAAAGTATTCTTTTGACTTGTTATAATTCTTCTACTTTTCCCATTTTTATTGTTGCTGTTTGTAATGTAATGTTGTATTATCATTATGCATATTATTTTTATGTGTTTGCCGTTTGGTATGTAGAATGTACAAAAGAATGTAGAGATTTTTCTTGTACATGTAGTTCTGCTATTACATTGCCAGTAGTCTTATTATTATTACCGATTTGCAGATGTTGGTAATTATAATAGGGCAACAACTTACGACTTGTTCGGTTTCTACTTGCTGGGTTTTATTCCTTTAAAAAATACCGGATTTTTTAAAGGTTTTAGCGTGTGAGTGATTTTTGATTGGTAAAAAAATGTATAAAATCAGAGCGTTTTAATAAAAAGTAAAATAAGAGGTTGACCATCACCGGGTCGGATCAACATTAAAAAAAGAAAAAATCCATGAATAGCTAAATACACGTCATAGGATAATGAGTACATGTATACTACTCAGAAATTAAAATGATATTCGGAGAAATAAAAACAACTTATTTAATGGTATGGTAAACAGTAATATAATATTATGCTATTTTCATTATTATTTTTGACTGTTGACCATCAAAACTAAACCCATGAAAATTTTAATGAAGGACCGGCAAATGTCCATGTAATATATTTTTTGTTGGACAAGCAAAGTAGTTGTGGTTTAGTCAAAAAGCCCATTTCAATTCCAATTCAATCCATTAAACAATAAGATGGATAATTATAATCGAAATAAAATTTTTATTATGGCTACTTTTACTCTCGTTCTCCATCTCTCTCTCTTTATCCCTCCTGTCATACTTATAAAGTGCAACCGACTTAGAACAGCATGCTATTTAATTTCTAAATGATGATGACGGTGAACATTTTATAAAATAAAATAGATTATAAAAATAGAAGTTTCATTCGTATGCAAGTTTTTAATCGGAAAATTTTGAGTTTGCATCAAGGAACTTTTGTTTTTCTATTTATCAGTACAGCAATAATAATCATGATACTACGATTATTTTCACACACACGGACACGGACAGCGAAAAGAGGAACAAAAGGTGAGGTAAAAGTTGATACTCTTCGCTTCTCTTATGATGATAAAGAAAAGAGCAATGAATGATGTGATGTAATAGAACATCACATGTAAGCGGCAGCTGTATAATGCATTATTATTATGATGATGTTCAAAAGTCTCTGACTGTCGACGACTCATTTACAGCGCCCGAGAGTACTGCTTTTAGTAGGTAATTAGATGATAGGCGAGGCATTTATGATGAGGCATTATGCATCAAGAAGAGAAGAAGATGAGAGAGTAGTGGATGGATACGTTTTATTACAACAGTGTAATAAGTACTTTTCCACAATTTTTATGTCAAGTTAATATACTACATATCTTGTATGCACCCTATCAAAAGGAAGGTAGGCAAAAGCAGACACTTAACTTTGCCATCATGATCATGATCGTACTACCAAAACGATACCACGCTGTATTTTTCAGCGGTGCTTCCTAAAAAAACTTAATGAATCAGCAAAGTACACATATAATGTATGCTGCTTGCTAGTCCATTCAACATTTTATTTTTACTACCTTTTACTACACAATTTAGATAGATTGCAGCGAAGGATATTAAATATATGGCTATACCTTTCGTAAGCAAACTATTTAAAATAAGGACTTGACTTGACTCGAAAACGTTACTATTATTTCTAGTTTGCCATTAATGCTTTCTAGAAAAACAAGTGGTGGTGCGGTGGACGGTCATCATTCGTTTTTAGTAATACTGGAGATATCATAAAATGTATATAATTTTTTAAAGCTTGATATGATGATCATGATATTATCACCCACATTATATCTTTTAGTATGTAAAATTATTAATGTGGTTTTACTCCAGCTACTTCTTCATGATGATATTATGATGATTATTACGACTCATTATAAAAGCTAAGCGTAATAATATTATGCATAAAATTGAGAGACAGGAAGAAGCGATCCCTTTTATCGCTTCCATGATACATCTCTCCCATTTTTTGTCTTGTTGTCTTCCACGTATAAAATGTTCCTCTAATACAAAAAGTCGACATTTCCCCCTGACTCTTCTTCGTCGTCGTCATCATCATCAGCAGTATAATCACCAAAACATCTTCCTTCTTATCCTTATTCCTTTGTTTCATGACTGTAAATGAAATTCACCCGGTATTTTCCTTATAATGATTATTTTTTGAACGCTAAGTGTAATTTTTGGTTGGCCCGAGAAATATTAAACTTTCTCAGAGTCAGCTCTTGAACCATTTTCTCTAATATACGATGATAGTGATGTGTATAAGTTTTATATAAACTGTATTTTCTTCCAAGTATATAAAAAAACAAAAAATAATAATTTCTTCTTCTACATCTTTCTTTGACTTCACTCACCACTTCATACATCCACCTCAAATTCACATAAAAAGACACACGTTTGTATTTTTAACTTATACACTCATTATGGCCATACATCAAAGCTTAGAAGTTACACAATAATTTTGTTATGCCTCTCGCTAGACTCCTTTCTTTTTAGCTTTATTCTTCTAGTGCAGATTTTTCCTGGTGATGTAATCATGATGATAATGGCAATGATATAAAATGATAATCCATTCTGTTTCTGTACAATAATGTTTCTCCCTTTTTGATATTCTTATTAATACCATTATGCATATTATACGGTTAAAAATTTTAAGTGCTCACAATTTATATTACTCATTATTATTGCCAGCCTGTTTTTTAGTGCTAGATAGGTGTAGATGCCCGTTTCCGATAAATGCACAGTACAACATAACTTAAATACACACACGCTGTGCTAGAACTATGAGGTAAAGGCTGGCAGACAGATATAAATTGTTTATAGTTTATTATTATGGGTGTAGTGCTGTAAAGCTAGAGTGAGTGAACGCCGGAGAGTTCCAGATTACTACCAAGTAGAAAGAAAGAACAACGTTATTAAAATTGTTTTCTTTCATTAGAATTATTCATTTACTCACCCGCATTTATGACCCTACAAGAGTGCTTGTCTGTTTCATGTTGATTGTCCTGATGTAAGTTTTATGGGATATAAAAAGGATAAAAGGACCTTTTTTATATCGTTAAAAAATCTTGTTGGATATGATGAGATGGTGGTGGAAGTACGAAGAGAAAATGTTTGTCTGTCCGCATTAAAAAAAGGTAGATGAATCGTTTTGCACGTAAAGTAAAGCGTAGCGTACCCGATGTCCCTCTCTTCACTATTTTCTTTTTACAGCAGCACAAGAGCAACAGACGAACGCATTATTATTTGGTTTTCATGGCCAATACACTTGTCGTTTGAGCTCTTAGCTTTTTTATTTTCATTTTTCCTGCTTTCCGTTTACTTCTGTATGTACACACATAATAATGTTTATTTTGTGGTATGTAACTTTTTTATCATATTATTATTATTATGGAATGTAAAATGGCATGCTATGTAGGATGGATAAAAAAGATGATCACGATGATGATGATGGCGGATATCTTAAGTTGGAAATGTGGTATTATAATAAACTTTTTTCGTTGATTCATGATACTGCTTTTTAAGTAGTATCGTCGTCAGCCTGATCATCATCATGATGATCACATCACAATATGCATAAAGATCCGCAATCGCCAACATCACCGGTAGAGAAAAAAATATGTGTGTATGCAATATATATAAATTGTGAACGAAGAGAGAAAGGAGAGAAGAGAGTGAATAAAGAATGATTGGAACTTGGCCAGAATGATCATGATAAGCACCTTCATTTCCCTCTTGTGCAATAGAGCCCATTAAATCCTTTGTAGGAATCTCTGTTTTCAGATATTATAATTACCTCTGAAATAAGATAACTGACAAGTTTCGTTTTTAGTCAAGCTTATAAAATGAATGTCAGTGTGGAGGAATGGTATGGTGGTGGTTTGGTGTGTGTAGTGTGTAGTGCAGCAAGAATATAATATATGTGTACTTTATCAACACAGCCTTTTGTGTTTGTTGGTGGGGAGATCATGCCGCGCAGATTACAAATGTTTTAATGGATTGAAGACATTGTTCTTTTAGCCATTATATAAACACAACATTGAAACTTATTCAAGAAGTCCTCGTTTTACGAGCGATACGATGTACTGATATAGAAATATTGTGTGTTCATCTGTCTGTCTAATGCTCTTTCTTGATGTATTATTATTATCGCCATTCATTATTACTCCTTCAAAAACATAAGCACTTGCTTGCTAAAAATTGACTTGCTAGCTTTCAAGACATTTATAAAAAAAGATTTTTTGGATTCAAACGCTTGGATTGAGTTTTTTTGATTGACAACACTGTACAGTGAGTGAGTGAAGAATGGGTATTTTTTCTGGTTTAGTAAAACATACTTAACATAACATATTTGTATGGACTATGGACAATCAACTTAATGTATGATGTGACGACATATTATGCGAGCTATGCACACAACAAAAATGTCATTAGTCATTATCACTTATCATTTATTAATGTCATTGATTATAATTTTCCTGCTTACTTCAGCAATTTAGGTAATAATTGCGTATTGAAAATGTACAACAAATGGCAAGAATTAGAGAGGAGAACACCTGCATACTTGTATGTTTATGTTGTGTTCGCAGGCTGAAATTGGTTTTCATGTAATTTATTCTACGCATTCCATTTTCTTTTCAGTAATTATAATGATGAATACGAGGAAAGGTCAAAATAATGCGAAGCTTGACAAACTTTATATTATTATGTACCATTATTTATTCCAATTCTGACGAATTAAAAAACTCTACCAAGCAGCAATTAATGAGCTGATTGTAAGTTAATTACTTATGAACCGTATGCAAAAATGTTCGTGTACAAAAATATTTATGTAAATATGCTATTATGCTCCACCACATATATTTTCTACTTTTTAATGAAATGGCATATATATTTCAACCAGTTCATTTTAAAAGAATAATTATACGGAGAAATAAAGTTTTTGTCGGTTTTGAAGGACGGAACCACAGCGGTAGCACCAAGCCAGGTATGCATCAAACAGAGATTTCTGGCGGAAGCTACTTTGCTACAGGCGAAGCGAGCCTTCATTTAATTTATTAAGTTGATAACGTCTGTTATTGTATGGCGTATAGAGTTAAAGGCAATTCATGTAATGTAATATGTTTATGTTTGCATTCCCATTATAATTGTATGAAAGTAGGTAGGTATATAATAAGTAGAATTATTATATTATTTAACTTGTACAGTTTCACATATCATTACAAAGCCATGTAGCAACTGTTACAAGTTACAGCTTCGGAGAAGAATAATGTATTTATTTCTGTCTGAAAAGCAGTTGTTGTTTTTTGGTGTGCACGTTGTTGCTCATTTAAAAGTTAAGGTAGAGAGAAAGGAGACGCTCTGAAGCAGCAGCACCAAGAGAGCAGACTCACTTATCATTAAACATTTTAAGTTGCGCGACTGGCTTTAATTAGTATGAGATAATTATGAAGCCACTGGGCAATTCTGATTATGAGCTGGCAACCCATGTTTTATGATACCACTACCACCCCCAATCTCACCTCTAAACTCTTTTGCACTAAACACAGTATCTGATATCATAACTAAAGCCATTACTTTTGTATAAGAAGAGCAAATAATAAATGTATTCATTATGATTATGAACTTTGCTGCTGCTGCTGAGCTAAACTTGATGGATTACTTTTTTCTCCTTTCAAGAAATTAAAGTTATATAGAGTTTGCGTCTATTCAGGGTAAAAGCAATAAAGCATTATTTCATCCAGGCCAACTAAAACACACAAACACAACTTTTGCCACACACTAAACTTCCAAACAAACACACACACTGACTTATTATTATTTATTACGTGCACATATTATAATTGCAAGGGCAAATAATGAAAAATGCAAATTGTGACTCATTTTCAAACGGAATAAAAAACAATGCATCATTTTTTTCGTCTTCTTCAGACCAAACAGCTTAACAAGCAAAAATACAACTACTACATATACTGCAATGTTACATTTTACATACATCACACCACAACCATTTTGCTTTTTTCCTGTATGCCAAAATACGTACAACATAATTTCATAGAATTTAAATGAATATGTTTAGTGTTTGGTGGGTAGACACTAATAAAAAGAATGGTTTTCTGCTGTAGGCTTTTTTGTACCTCAAGCTAGCTAATTTGGTAAATATTTGAATTTCTCCATTACACTCCACTGCTTCATAAAGCCATCTGGTCACATAAATCAATGTAAAAGTCGGTGTTTTTTTCTACAACTGACTGCCTTAATGCCACAATAAACCGCAATAGAATATGATAATGTGCGGTGCATTTAGAAATTCCTTCGCAAAAAAATGGCTCAATAACAACAAAAAACATTACTAACGTGAAATAATTATGATAAAAAGAATGTACAGAAGTAAAAGTAAATTAGTGAGAGAGTAGGAGGAGTACACGAATAATAAACCGTTTCATGATCTCGCATCCTCATCATCATCTTTCCTTTCCTACAACCAAACTCGATTGCTATATGAATAATTTTTTTCTGCTGTCATGTGTATCTGGCCTTTTAAACTTTTATCCTTGCATCTTTTCATGGTAAACTTGCTTTCACTTTGTGTAGTTCTCATTACCGCTACCACCACCACTGCCACCAACACTCTCTTCCCTGTCTGGTGTCTAGTTATATTTTGTAGTGTGAACACCACGTTCACATAATCAGGCAGAAGGACAGCAAAAAGAGACGATAAAGCAGAGGAGGAGGAGGAGTGGAAAAAGAGAGGACACTAGGACACAAGCTTTGTAATAAAATAATTCTCTGTTCTGTGCTCTACTTTAACCAAGTGAGCTTTTCTCGGAAGCGTCATAAAATTAGTGATTTATTTCTGCTGTAATTTAGATAATTAATGCACACGAACAGTGCACATTCATAATATCTTTTCTTCTATTCCTTTTTGGCTTGACAAAGAGGCGGAGATCATGGCATGGAATGCGTATGTAGTAGCAGTCGTTCTAGATAAAGTAACGTAACATATGAGATTGTTGAGACAAATAAGACTGGCTAGTTGAGTCGGTATTGCGATACGCCTTTTTTTACTGACTGTTTATAAATATTATTTGTTCACATAAAATAGACATAGCAAAAGTGCACTTATATTTATTTATGTATATCTTGTCACTTGGCATGGGTGACTTCATAATTAAAACAGCCCTTTTTAATACCTTTTTATATTTTTATATGCAGTGTTCAGCGCTTTATTTTATACGTTTGTACGTTTGGTGGCCGAGGTGGTGCAACGCACAACACCAGCTTGGATGCCTGACTGACTGCCTCCCTCTTTGTATCTTTTATCTTTTATCTCTTGCATTTTGTCTTTTCTTTGTATAGCATGCCTTTTGCCGGCTTTTGTGTGCGTCCGCGTGCCTGCTGATTTTGTATAAAAAACTGAGAAAACAATGTTAATATGCTACAGAAGTTCCGAGTAAATAAAAAAGAGAAGTGTAAGAGACCTACAGGAGTCAGGAGTCGCACAATAGGCACATGCATGCATTTAATAAACTGATGCAAACGAAACATGTGCATAATTATAGTACGAAGTGATATTAATGAAAGTTGGTTAAAAATTAAATAATTTTTATGCTTAGTCACTTATGTATTTTACTTACAGTGTACTTACATAGTCGGTCCCAAAAGTTTTTTCGCATCTTTGATTGCTCATAACTTTTTAACCAATGAACCAAATAAGCTCTGCTTTACAGCATTATATAGGTAAAAGCCTAACTTAAAATCGTGCCAAATCATTCCGATGTAGGTTTTACGGTTTGATAGTTACATCTCATAAACTAAATATGATGGATTGCTCCAATGAAGAAAATAGGTCGTAATTGAAGGTGTCATACATTCAAGGCTTCTCCAGAGGCACGATTAAGAAAACATTATACAGTGTTTATAGTGAATTATCTACTAGTCTTAAGGCAATCAAGAAATGGTATCACTGATCTGCTAATGAGGAAATCTGTGTGCGGGAGAGTGAAGAGAATGGATGGGTCCAACCGAGTAAAAATCAGCGAAATTCAGAGAAAGTATAAGGCATTCTAAAAACTGATAATATAATTACGATCAGTGTAATATTGCAAAATGTTAGGCATACCATGAGCAGTGTTTGGCATGTAATAATTAATGTTTTTGGAGTATCCCTTTAATGGGCTAAGTAAGTTTCTCAAATTATACATCTCTTGCAAAGCAAATTCACAAAATCAGATTTTGATGAAAATCGTACCCCCTGGCGTTTCAATTTCTTCCACTCCCCAGACCAACTAGTGGTCATAATTGAAGCACCAGTTTAATAGGACTCGTTTAAAACCAAAATCAGAGAATTTGATTCACTTACCAAAAAAATATGGCTATTTAAAAAATGTGATGATAAAAATGTGCCAAAAATCGGGGTTCTGACGAAAATACCTTATGCGACCTCACTCACAAGGTTAAGCAGCTAGAGCAAAATCCTTCTGCAAGTATTTAAGTTAGACTCTTACCTATATAATGCTGCAAACTAGATCACTTTTGGTCTATTGGTTTAAAAGTTATTAATGATCAAAGATGCGAAAAAACTTTTGGGACCGACTATGTATATCTATAAGTATATCAATAATATCCCATTCATTCATTGCCTGTTTCCAATATAATTTTGGTTGTTAGTTTCAGACATTTACAAAAAACCTGAAAGAATAAATACATGTTTATATTCAGGCATCTGGAAATAAAAACCTAAAATACAATATCCCTAAAAGGATTAAAAACACCCACGCATATTTACTCGAATGATTTACTTTTTCCCGTGCCCTTCCTAATAATTGTCGTAATTCCTGTTGATATATCCATAAATTAGAGTGAGTGTATCTGAATTTAGTAGTACAGTTTCTGTTGTTCGTATAAAAACAATAGAGGAATTGACAGGTAGGGAAGGTACATACTTTATGTAGGCAATAATTCTGTTAAAACTATACACAATACAATGCATGCATGTGTGTACAAATGGCCTCAGGGCTGTTTACTCTGTCGAGTTTTGATGAAATTAAAAGTAAAAGTATTTTGCGTATTGGGCCATACACATACATAGCTCCAGGCTATATTAATGATCATAGTAAACTAACTTGCGTACTCTTGTTTTGTAAGTGAGCTAGACACAAATACAGACTTTTGCTGTTTTATGTGGTGGTGGTGTGGCTGTGGTAAATCAATGAATTGGGTAATCTTTCTCTCTTTTCATTTCTCTATGTAACTTGTTCCTTCTTTTCTCTCCTTATTTATGTATATCTAAAACCTAAGCAATGCTATACAAAATGATTGTCTAGATGTAGTTTTCTGTTTGACTGAATATTTTACGTATTTACCACACCATACATACGTATTTTTTGAGTAAGTACTCCGTGCTATTCACACCTTTCTCTTGGCACTCAACTTTACTATAAACATTGAATATCCGTGAAAAGGAGTGGCAACAGCAGTAGAGTATCGAACAGGCTGTATATACTAATATATAAGCAGTAGTGGCAGCAGTGCAGTGGTGGAGAATTTTACAAGTTTAGAATAGTAAACTTTTGCGACAAGTAATGGAAAGCTAGTGAAATGTGAGAAAGGCAGAAAGAAAGGGAGTGTGTGTGTATTTGTGTGTATGAAAGGGAGAAAGTTTCTTGTCCAAACAAGGTTCCCAGTTTGGGAATTAAATTCCCAGGTTCCGTATAGGAGATACCGTTGGCTGAGTTCATAATGTCGAAAGTGTGGTGGTAGTAAAAGAATAAAAAAGAGAAGCAATGCTGCTTCTAGCTACTACACCGTAAAAATGGAGTATAAAGAAAGTAAGCTAGGAGTACTATCAGATAATACCTTTGAACTTCACGCAAGTGGCACACAAGCAGTTCAAATAGGAAAATAGATACAGCATACATCATATGTGTGTATATTTGTGCATTTATTTATATAAATATTTTTTAATGACAAGCATATAACAAATATAAATACTTATGAAGTTGTATATATAAAAGAAGCAATAGTGGTGGTGATGGTCTGGTAGTATTGAAGTTGTAATAGAAATAGCAGGTGCAGATGGTATGAATTTTTTTCCTCGTCTGATGACGACGGTTGTGTGAGTAGTAATAGAAGTATAGAATATAAATGATGTAGGTTGATAATTTTCTTGTGTGTGCAAACCTTTCACCCGTTGAGTTAAGTAGACTAGAGCCTGTTACACTAGATCTTGTGTTACTCGGTGATGGCAAAGAAGGTGAAATGAAATCAAGAGTTTCCTTATTCATCGTGCTCATATCTTTCTGTATGTAATGTTGGTTGTATAAATGTGCATGATGAGGTAATGTGGTGCGGCGCTGTTGCCCAAAAAAATAGATACACAAGTTATATACACTTACATAAGTAAGATATGTATTTATTATATGTGGGAATAGAAAAAAATACACTTCAGGGCTAGAACCTTCATGCTTTTTCCTTTTTCTTTATTTTTTTCTCATTTTACTCCCTTTTCACTCCTTGCCAAACAAACCGTGAAAATTGGAGTTTTACTGCACATTAATACCGGTGGTTAGCTTTCATATGGACTATGTACTATACATATACAAGCGAGTATAAAGAAAAATACTAAATATGTACATATAAAAAAGGAAGGAGAGAAGGAATGAGGCACATTTGTTGTAACTAAAGTATTTCAATTCATTCATGTCAGCAGAACCTGTACGTATACCCATAATACTGTAATGGGCTTTCTCCAGGTTTACTTAATGTCTTGCAAAAAAGACTACACATTCAACCTTATTACAGCCAACCATAATATCCCTGTTACTTTATAGCTTTATGGCTGCACTTTCCATGTAATTAATGCCCATAATGAGCAGAATAATTGAGTACGATATATTTTTTGCATTATTTACGAATATTTAAGGCGTATTATGTGAACTAGGTAGGTTGTAGCTGTGAAAATTAATGGATTCTTGGTAATTACCAAATTATTTTGCATCTTGAGTTAGGTCAGTGGCTACTTTTAGTGTGTTTAGTTTATGTTTTCACCTTAAAACGTATAGAAATTTTCACCACTGAATGAAAAGCATCTACACAACAAACCCATTTATTTTACAGTTAGATTTCTACTTCAAGGTGTGTCATCATGCTAATTAGCTATGAATGAATAAAAGAGACTTTCCTCTAATTAACGAAATGGCTTGTGTCTTTTTATACTAGATTTTCCTTTTTACGCATACAGTCCTTTTATTTCTTTTGTGTGTCATATCCACACTTCTACCATTCCAACTCTATTGCTAAAACTTTTACATTTTGAAGCATGCCATGCATCGCATTACTTTTCATTCAGTATAATTTGCAAATCCCCTACAAAATATTCATCTGAAAATAAATAAACACCATATTGTGGGAATGTGACTTATTGACCTGTTTTAAAATTCCTTTTCAATTAAGTTCAATTTGTGATGCCTATTCATTCATGCCAAAGTTTTTGACAATTGAAGCCGCAATTGAACTCCATATTTAAGCATTTATCGTGGAAATATCATTTCCTAAGGATTAATGCATCCGTGATATTTATAGAAACTTCATTTTATAAAATCCGACAAACAATGCATTCTTTTACAGTATGTCTAGCACTTTTGTACTCTAGTGATGATGACTCAGGAATGACGTTGGTAGCGAATCAACACACTTGCTCTATGAAAAAGACAAGCCATCACCATATCACATCATCATCAAAGAATAAACTTTCATCAATATCAGCAGCAACACACCACCAATTGCCAATCATTTGAATTTTCCCAGCAGTCCTTCTATTGCTAAAGCCTGACACACGTAGACACCACCACAAGTCACAACACGTCATCAGTCTGCCATGCACTGTTGTAGACTGTGCATTAATATTTCATTTTCCCTTAGCTAACTCCTAACCAACCAGTATCCTTCCAATAATATACCAATAACAATCATCTCACGACGTCGGTAGACACATCTTCCTTTCTGTTTCTCACCCACATTGTGTACATTACCTCTTTTATATTAGCTATTACACATGTACATCATTCATGCACTTTCACTCTTGTTCCTTGTTAAGATCAAAGGGAAAAGGAGTCTCCTTTCATCCTCCATTTTCGGCTTTTCCATCATATCAACTAACAAGGAATGTTTTCACACACTTGTTTGTCTTCTGAAAAAAAGAAAACTTTTTGCCGATAACAAAAATATTGATACCCTTTTCCATCTATTCCTTTTACCAATCACGAGAATCACAAGAAAAATTACCCATCAGAAGCGTCTGTAGTTTTGTTTTTCTCGGAAGAGCACCTGAGTGTGTCTTAACCTCAAATATATATTTTTACAATAGCCTGTCCTCATTTGTCATATTGGTAAATTCAATTTACTATAGTTCTCAACAAATTTCTCAATTTTAGCTCAATACTAATAAGCCATTGATGATATATATTCATATGTCATGTACTCCGCAATACTTTACTTTCTTGTTTTTACCCACTTTCACCCAAGTGTACGCAGAATTTCGCATATACTGAAAATGTTTTTTTTGTAATTTCCCAGTATCACCATAACATATTCCAATGCAATACCAATCGTTTAATGTATGTACACATGTACTATTATTAGAACCACCAATATTATTCCCACTCTCATTCTAGGATCACATTTACTGTCTGAATTTACCCAGACACAAAATAATATTCCATATTTTTTTCTTTTATACGGTTTCGGTGACTAGCGGCAAAATATTGGAAGATGAGAGGCAAGAGTACTAGAAAACAGGCATGCATGGCATATACACACTAACACACAAACACAAAAAAATTGAGAGAGAAGCATCACAATTTCACACTGTAAATAACGTACCCTCATCTCTTTGGTCTCCTGGAACTTTCCTGGAAATAAGATGAGAATAAAAACCAACAAAACCTTCTTTTCATTCTTTATGATGACTAAGCATTATTCGCGCAGTACTCGGGTAAAAGTGTAGTTTTGAGCTTAGCTTAGAGGATATACATTCAAAGTCCAAACAGGAGAAACTTTTTCACAAATCTCAATTCCAGGAAATCCGTTCTTTCACAAACAACCAGTTCGTTGCACACTGATTGTGTAATAAAACCATGTCTACTGCTATCCCGAATGAAAAATAGGGAAAATGAAATCTCTCGTAGTAGTCGAACTGTATGACATATACATGTATTTAGGATAATTCTAATAATGCACACTGCACTCTATTCCCTCTGCACTCTATTATTCATCATTCTTATTGGCAAGAGCAGAAGCAGCAGCAACATCGTCTGAATTTATAACATGACTGGTTTGAATTTTACAAATTCCATACAAATAAGGAAGGATTGGCGAGGGAGAAAATCAAAAGAATGTGCAAAATGTACACAACACTACAAGCCGTAGTACATATGTTTTGTAATTTTACATTTGAAATTGTTTTCTCCAATTTTGCATTTTATTTTGTATGCATACTAGTTTCGTCTTTTAAAGTTGAAGTACACACTTGATATTTTTTAAATGTTAAAGGTCATCATCCAAATTTATTCTACAATCTGATTTTCTTATTAGGTTATCGTGATAATTTGAGTTTACAATTTTCGCTTGACGAATAAAAACAAGCACTTGTTTTTGATTTTGTGACTTTGTTCAAAGAAAATCTTCAGAATTTCTTGATTGTAACTTTGATAAAGTTCAGAATTCATGACTTAATTTTGTTCTTAGACTTTTTATTCTCAATGACATAGCTGCCGTTTAATTAAGATAGAATGACTACGCCATTTTTTGGCGTGCTTATTACATCAGATTGAGTAAAGTAGGAAATAAATTAGTTGTTTATTTTTAAAGTCTTATTTTGATAACCTAACATACAAGTATGAAACGAAAAAAACATCTTTAGCATATAATTGTCTGTATTGAAAAGCACTGAAGTAGTGAAAACGTAGTTTTTTAAATGCGCAATTCAAATCTTGTTTATGCTTTTCAAAATAGAATAAGGGCTTTCCTAAAATTTTGAAAAGAAAGCATGTTGAGTGGCCTGAACAAGTGGAGTGATTGTATCATTCTCAGGAATTGCTTTCTTTTGTGTGTCACATGTTTATTTCGAGTGAAATGTAAAAACACCTTTTGATGAGACAAGAATAATACGAGCTCTTGTATTTTTGTGTCCGGTAGAAATCTTGAAGAATGAAAAGAACTGACTGAGTAGTTAGCTAGTTAGTTTCAACTTCTGGAAATGGCGCGTTATATCTGTATATTTCTGGAATGCTAAACAACATATGACTTGACATCCAACAAGCAAAGGAGCTTAATACGTATAACATTTTTTTGGAAAAGAAATGATAACCGTCGCTTAGAATATCTTACAATGAAGTGAAGGAATATTATGAGTCAGTCGTCAAGTCAAGTGCATACACTCGTCTAACAAGCGCTTCTACAACACAAAGTACATATACCACCACATTGTGTAGAATACTTCATTAAAATCATAAAGGGTACTCAAGAGGGCGAAAAAAGTGACTGGTTTCAATTAAGACCCCCAAAAAAATTTCAGTCCAGACGGATAATGGGTCATAAGAAAACGGTTCGGTTTCAGTCTTAAGTACCGTATCCATAAGCGTGAGTACGTACACGCTGTATTTATATAAAACTTAATAATATAATTATATGAAAAACGAATGAAACCAAGAGTTTAAAAAATTTGGGGGGTTCAGTGAATAAAAAATAGTCTTTATGAAAAGTGGAAGAAAAGAGACAAGATGAAAGAAGACAGCAGGAGTCCAATTAAGGAAACAACCATGTGTGTTTGTATGAGAGCAAACCACCAGCATCGTGAACATCTGAACCAGCAGTATTAAAAACTAGAAAAAAATAGAAAGTCAAGTCTATAAGAAAAAAAGATGAAAAAACGAATCAACAACGAAAAGAGCACCAAGAAAGAGGCTTTTGGGAAATGTTCGGCTTTTTTCCTCCTGACTTCAGTAAGAAAAGAATTCAAGAGAAGAAAGAAGAGAAATGCATAAAAGAGTGAGCTCAGTTAAGGCAGCATAACGCATTGTATTTGTAAAAATGAATGATCGTACATATTTTTGTGATTATATGATTACCAGAAAAGAAAAAAATGAAGAGAAGAGAGAGAGAGAAACAGTAAAAAAAAGAGAAAAGACTGACAAGTAAATGTAGTTTATAGAATGGGTTGAGTTCCAAAGAGAATGACTGAACATACCTTCCTAATTCCCCATTCCTCACTCAATCATTCATTCATTTATTCACGCTGCTCTCTCTCTCTCTCTCTCTTTCTCAACTCTACTCTGTGTTCTAACTCACCTTAATACTCTCTCGTTTCTCTGCTCCTAATGCAAAGATATGGTACTCCCATATGAATAGTAATTCATTTACCACACAAGGGAATAAATCATGTCGTTTTTCTCATTTTGTGGAATTTTCTCCAACAGTTACTGCCACATACCTTTTGTACGCATATCATAATCATCATCATCAACTACAATCGTAATAGTGTCATTTGTATGTACGCACTATATGATTTTCATGGACCTGCATCAAAAAATAGTATGTGGCAGACGGTGTCTAGTGGAATGTCTGGAATGAAGATGATGGTGTTCAGGATGTATGTGTGTGTGTGGTAGTGTAGATGAATACTTGCTATAAAGAAAATTATTTTCTTCATGACATTCCCTTTTCGCAACCACTTTTGTGTTGGTAGAACAGGTGTACACCTATATACACCATATGCATGCTACACATCACCAAACTATACTAGTAGTGCATACAGCATTAAACATGATTATAAGTGAAATGCGTTCTTTTTATATAAATCACGCGATACTATGTATTTAAAAAAGATTTGTTATGAAAGTGGTGTGGTAGAAGTAGCTTATTTTTTCCTTGAATAAAATAAAACTAGAGGTTACAACCTGACAACTTGGGAACACTGAGTTCATCATATTCATTTGCAGTTGTTTTTTCAGGCTATTTGGGTAAGTTTACTGGGTATACTAACGTGTGGGAGTCTCTTTTTTTTACATAATTGAGAAGTGATGCTGTAAGGAATTATACTGATGTAAGATAGACCGACAGATGTACATATAAGGTTAAATAAAATAAATAAGATTAACTTGTTTTAGTTATGATGAAAACAAAATAATATTTCTATAATTATCATACATTTATTTAAGTAGTAATGAATTTTTAAAATATTTTGATTATAAAAGCACACCTTAATATAAATTAAATTATGCCAATGGAGCTTACTTAAAATATACATAAGTATATTCCTAAGCATTTTTAAATATATTCGTTAGCATGCTGACTAATTTCTAGTATAAACTTAGAATTCGTTTGGCGAATTTCTACTAGTTTTATTTCGTTAGGGAAACAGATGCTAATGAAGAAAGAAATCATAAGAGAGCCCATTGAAAAAGAACTAAACATCATATCTTCACATTTTTGTGGTATTCAAACTTGTCATCATCAACAACAAAATTTGCTGATAAAAATCAAAAGGTACCACTTGTAATTTAGCAAAACATGAAATAAAAATGAATAGAGTCTCAAAGGATACAAACAAGTTACGTACACACATACACGGAAGTATTCTTTTTTTATTCTTTAAAATTATTTTTATTCCTTCTTCGTTATTTCTGACAAAACTTTGCGGTTATGATGATTGTAACCCTTTACAAGCTGTAATCAAAGCACACCTGAAGCATTAAAAAAATAAGACAAAGTGCTTTTCCCTACTTTTTTATGTTGTGCTTTCTACGGTATACTTATATTCCTACACAAAAAGAAGAAAAAACAAAAAATGGAAATTTTTGTAAAATCAGCGAGAAAGGATAAAAGAAAAAACTCGACCGAGTTGCCTTTCGTCTTTACCTTCTGGCTTAGATAGGACATAAGATGAAAAGGAAAGTCGGTTGTAATACTGCTGCTGCTGCTGTACTACTCTCTCAGCACCACTCACAAAGCCAAAACCATGAAAATGCAAAAGCAAATCAATATTTCTTAAGAAAAAATGTCTGTAGCGACGACGACCCAAAATGTATATAGAAAATGGCTTTCTACTCCATATGCTTCAAGCTGTATGTCATTTTCTGTGTGGCTGATGTGGTGGCAGCAGCAGAGATTCTAATGGAATAGCTGCAGTGTGTGTATGTGTGTTGGCAGGAGGGAAAATGGAAAAGTAGAGAGAAAAAACGTACCTAAAATAAAGTACCTAAGAAGTAGCGTTAAATAGGAAATAAAGTGGGCGGTAGTGGTGCTGTGTAGCAGTTCAAAAGTTCAAAAATTGCCAACTGGACAGGATTTTACATTTTTTTCTCTAGAAAAGCTGACCAATAAATCATCAACAATATTTGACTCATATATTTTTTTCAGAAAAAAAGAAAATGCATCTTTATAAGCTGCTATTTAGGTTACTAACCAAAAAAGAGTTTTAAAAAGTTGGTGTAAGTATTTGTTTGACATATGTGATGACTTTACAAAAAGTCAGAGTTAAGCCGAAAGATAGATTTTTTAAATGCCAAAAGGCTGGAAAAAAGGGAAAAACGGAACAAAAATTTGCCAAGGCAGGTGTCGCCACTAAACCATTACGAATAAATGCAGCCTACGCAGCAGCAACACATACTTTCAATATCAATAAAAGAGATTAAACGTGACATGAGGAGAGAGAGAGAGAACCAAGAAAATAAAATCACTTGAGAGAAAAAAGGAGGTTTAGGGTCTTGAGCAAAAAAGAAAAAGAAAATGAAAACAGGTTTTTCATTCCGACAAAGTCAATGTTACAGCATTTTATTTTCTTACGTTTCATCGGAAAAAAGAGGATGACGACTGTGTGAGGATGATGATGATGATGATGTTCGATTTAGTTTACTTACCACAAAACCACTCTTGTTTTAAGTTTACAATTCATCCTACTTGAGTAAGATAAAAGGGAAAAAAGAGGAGAAGGTATACGATAAAGTTTACATTTTTGGATTGAAATACTCAAATGAAAGTGGAAATAAAACCGAGATAAGATCTAAGGCCTACAGATATACAAACGTATTACGTATGTTCATTCTTAGAAATGTATGAAGTAAGGTGAAGACTGCAAAATGAATAAAGATGGATTTTTACTACTTTTCTACTTATTTCTCTTATCTTTCAGAAAATAAAAATGTTTTTTCTACTACTCTGCTTATGTCATCACTCTTATCCTAGAATTTTCAGATGCTTAGATTTCCTCTTTCTTTTTTTAAATTGTAAGAGCCCATGAAAAAGAAAATGTACGGGTGTGTATATTCATTAAAAGCTACAATATTTGCGGTGGAGAAAATCCACGCATGTAAAAAAAAAGTAGACAGTTTTCTTATGAAATGTAAATATTTTTGTGGAAAATACTTAAAGCTTTATGCAAAGTGTTTACTTTAACAAAAACGGAAATGGGGGATGGATGGATATGACCGTAGTGCATTTTCTATGACGCATATTTACGGTTTCTGCGTGAAGAAAAACATTTTATCTGTTTTCAAAGCAAAGAAAATATACCCTTTACCCCGGGCACATAAAAGCTTCTACCACATGACTGGGGTCAAATTCTTGGAATAATTTCGTTGTAAAATATATTGGAACTCATATTTTTAGAAAGGGTAAGAGCATCATATGTGAATTCAAAAAAAAATGGTTTCATCTGTTGTCTAACAACTAACGGAAATTGTTTCAATTTTTTAATGTGTTTAATGGCATTGAAAGAAGACTCAACAGAAAAATGTGCGTGTTGGCGTTTTTTACACGAGCTTAAGTTCTAGATTTCCCAATTCTGCGTAGAGGCTTGTATGATGTGCTTTATTTCATGAAAAATCACCGTTGTAACTCAAGTAACAAAAAATAATTCTTCTAAAGCTACACCAACTTTTTTCCTTTTTTATTGCTGACAAAAGTCTTGCGTGATACTGTGTACAGTTTATTCATCAAGTTCATCCTGAAACAAATAAACTTGTTTTCCAAAATATTTCATGCTTTGCAATCTTTTTTCGCAACTTCTACTCTTGCTTGTTTTTTATATATTTTTCTACTTGCTTATTTCTTCAAACATGACAAGTATCAGCAACAACAAAGAAACATACCTGGAGACACACAGAAAAAATGAGAAAAGTTTAATTTGCTGTGAGAATGTGATCCCAGCGACATTTCCTGTAAGCATATTATTCATCTTCTAGTTTCTCTTTTTTTCATTTTCACCAAGAAAGATAAACGACACATGAGCTAAGGTGGATTTAAAGATTGCCGCTGTATCATCACATCATTCTTATTCTCCTTTCACCATTTTTCTAGATTTTTTTTCTAGGAACTAAAAAAAGCAAAAATGAGAGCAAAAAAGATTGAATGGGAATGAGTAAAAATGAGTATAGCAGGAAAAAAAACCTCCAAAAAATAGAGTAAAGCTAAAAAGTATATCGCTGTGCTCTACATTTTTCACGTCTTTTCATCTATTCAAGGTACTGACTTGACTTAACGTCATGATTTTCCGTGAATGTGTACTAAAGAAGAGACTTGCTTCTGACAACAGCAATTACTATACCAAGAAGAAAATTGTATTGCCACCTCTTTCCTCCCACCATTCTCCTCAATTCAATCCACCATAACCTCACACCTTTCACTCAGTTTACAACATAACGCGCATATATGTATCTACATTTAAGATAGAATTTTCATCTTTTTTTCCTCAGAATTCTGTTAAAGAAACAAAAAGTCAGTCACATCATAAGAAAAGCAGAGAGACATCAAATGTAAGGTGAGAGTGCATATTCCGTGTATTTTCCCTACAACCACTTTTTCATATTCCCTTCCAGATTACGTTGATCTGTAATAAAGGGGGAAATTACGTTTTGTATGTGGCACAGTTTTCCCTTCCTGTGTGTCTTCTTTTTCTTTGGTTGATGATGAAAAACTCCCTCTCATACGTCATACATTGCATGCTCACCATACACTGCAACGTGTACACTCGTTATATCATATTTTTTGACCTGCGATTCCACTAGGGCCATGACATCCCCTTTAAAATACATGTGGACTTAGGCAGGTTGAGTGGAAATAATCTTTTAAGGTTATATGTAAATGTATGCATTTTGTGTAGTCTTGTAAAATGACTTTTTATATGTATTCCTTTTCCCGTTGCATATTCAAAGCAAAGGAGAAAATC
The DNA here is from genome assembly GCA_034693345.1 of Entomobrya multifasciata. Taxonomy (NCBI): domain Eukaryota; kingdom Metazoa; phylum Arthropoda; class Collembola; order Entomobryomorpha; family Entomobryidae; genus Entomobrya; species Entomobrya multifasciata. The sequence continues at coordinate 56,916 of JAQFXM010000118.1, forward strand.
TAGCTTGGGTGGAGAAAGAGTTTGTGTCAGCCGGTGTTCCGCTCATTGAAATTTTATGGCGAGCCCCGGCTCCCTCCATTCGTCACTCGAATTTTTATTACATTACAGCATCACGAAACTCAAGTGTACTACCAGAATAAGTAATACACAGAGCAGTGGTAGTGAGAAAGACGAGACGAGAGAGAGAAAGACAGAGAAAGAAGAAGAAGAGCTTGTTACATGAAAGAGAAGATGAAAAGTAGGTCTATTTTGGTGGCACTGATCGTGACGATGATGATGATGTCGAGGACGACGAAGGCGACGATAGAAATAAACTGAAGAGAAGATTTCATCTGGTTTAGCTCTTTCCTTTCACCTAACATCCACAAATGCCTTTTACTAGAAATTTGCTATGATGAACTGGATCAGTGGGTTTGCAGGCAAGAACACACGCACATACAAAAAAGTACACTTGAATCTGATGACAAAAAGTTCCATGTTCTGTTGAACATGACATTCCATACATGAATGTGTACCTTTTGTATGTAAGTCTATAAATACATAAATAAAATGTATCCCTCTAGTTTACCATATAAAATAGTGTACATACATTATTGAATTCTTTTTCTATAGAGGACAACCTTTGTGTCAGAAAAAGTCAAACGGATGATTGAGCTCACTCTAAAGAATGGTAGTAGGAAAAGCTGCATAGAACGGTGGTAGTGAGATACGAACTCGGGTTTTGCGATTCGGATGAGAATGGCATTTCAGATGAAATGTCATGTCAAAACCTATACTCTTTATAGTTACTATACCATCATCACAACATTTTCAAAAGTTAAATCAATATCTCAGTGATAGAGAACCGCCTATTCCTATTTTCATGTCTATCATGACCATGAGAAGATATAATAAGAAAACTTGAAGTCAGCCTTGACACTTATTCATCATGATGAGTATGTACACGAATTCTCTTTGATTGTGAATCCGTCGGGTTTCACGGGTAGCTATCTACTACCTAGGGAACTGGCATGATATAACATATACACATAGCTGATATATAAGAATTGCTCGACATTGACTTTGTACTTGTCGAATTCTAATTAGACTGTGATGATAGTAATTTTGCAATTCCGCTATCACCCACGACAGTTTCAACATCATTCAAGTAGAATGGCACATAAAGGAAAAACCTTGGGCTATTTTTTATCATACGAAGCACGAAGTCAATGAATGATATAAAACTACAAGGTACAGAAGCTGTTGGTTGATGCAACAAAAAATGTGAATTATTTATTAGATTTATAACACTCTGTAACTAGTAGTTACAAAACCTTCAGCTGTAATTTATTATGGACACAAAAAGTAGTCACACACAACATTACGTCATGATTTTTCTAACGCTAAAATCTGAGTATCAAGTTTATTTATTCACCAAGGTCCCCCTGGTCTATTTTTATTATTTATATATTTAAATTGTTTCCGGTTATCGAAACTTTATGCTCGTGGCTTGAATAAGTTCAAAGTTGTGACCTTAACAAATTATATGGCATATCAAAAAAACTGTGTATTATTCCAGACAGTTTTTAAGGAAAAAAAGTGAATTACAAGAACACTAGAGAGCTGGTCAGAATTTTATTCCCTGGAATATATCATGTCTGTGCTGCAACAAATGTGCGTAGAGACGTGACAGTTTTTAAAAAACTTTATATTTCGTTAAAGATTTTATTATTAGTTTGCTACCACAGTTCTGCTCCAGCCCCACCTCCACATTGAATTAATTTTTTTTCTACAGTTCCAAGGCACACGCAATTAAAATACAATCTTTCGTGAGTTCATTGTTAGATTACTTCATTTCCAACTACATTTTTATTCTTTCTTCGAGAAATTACAAGTAAAGTCAACCCCTTCTTTTTTGTCTCTACACAGAAACCCTTTTTCCCGTACCAAAGTAATAAAGGACAACTTTAGCAATAATAACTAGTAGTGACAGAAAGGACGACGGCTTGCAATGAATAAGTTTTTAGTTTTTTTACGCACTCGCAAAAATAATTCTCACGTGTCTCACAAGTCGACATAACACACAGACCAGCCAACGAACAGGATGTGTTAACTGCGTAATATTTATGCATATACACACCTTGGGAAATCTTTTTAGAAGGTACGTAGAAAATTTTCATTTTCATCTTTTTTCTCATCATCATCTTCCTTTGTGACACATCAAAACTTTGTCGTCCTTCTTATATCACAACTTAATATACACACTACTCATCAACATCACAACCGCTTCAAGAGAGTTTTCACCACATGCTAGGTACATACCTCTTACTTCACACTTTATAAGAAAGGTTTCAGTTAAAATCGTGTTCCGCTTTCACGCGCACCTATACAGTATATGTGTATGCATAATAACATGGTTAAAAAACCTGTTATGTATTCCATCCTATTCCATATAGTCAACAGAGAAAAACTTTTTCTATATATTTTTTACCTTCCTCAGGCCCTTCAACTTTTTTGATGAAAATCATCTTGGAAAGATCTGAGAAGTGGCTAATGAAGAATGAACAAGTTTTTTCCTTCTTTCTTTATTTTTCACCAAGAAACCATTTAACTGCTGTTCATATATATAAGTTGTACACTTTTTTTACTATTTTTAATACCTAATACAATGGTTGCGAAAAAATATTTTTCCCCATGACATATTATTCTTTAACTTTCTGCTGATCTCACTAATGAACACTCCCTCTGTAACACCAATTACTTTGATTGGTACTATATAACTGAAAAGCTGGGTATTTTAATGTATTTAACTATCGTGTTCATTTATATAAGAAGTCTTTGACCTGTGGCAATTTATGTGCAAACGTGTGTGCACTTTTTCTGACTAGGGTTTTTTTGTCTGTAGAGCTACAAGTAGGATTAGCCGACTCAATATGAAATATTATTTCTAAAATAAAACTTTGTCTTTGTCTCTCTGCGAGTAATCAGTAGAAAAAGTATTAAAATTGGGAAGTTGGAAAAGTAGACTGAAAAAAATTTACAACGTGACAAGCAATGGGATAGAGGACGAGGATAATCACAATCAAAAGTTTTAGTGAAATTTATGTAGATTCGCCCCCGCCTTCTCTACATAATCATCATTGTCAGCAGTTTCTACATAACCGAATTTTATCCTCTGTTTCACAATATCAATCCCAGTTTATTTTTTTACTCATTATCAGAGTATGAGGCTCTCGCCAAAAAACAGACGATGTATCAGATTATTTTTTTGTTAAGTCGGAAATGTTATTAGCACCTCAACAAAATAACCACTTGTTTATCCTCCAACTAATCCCGTTTTAATGATAACATGTTATTTTAGGATGATTCTTTATTAACCTTGGTACAAAAAATAGGTAGTGTAAGGAAATAAGAGACATTGGAAAATTCGATGAAATGCTAAAAATTATGCCGTAACTAAATCATATTTGAAGTTTCTATAGCCATTTCGTCATGTGAAGATCAGTTGAAAAAAATCTAGATAAGCTGCGACAAGTTGTACGGAAATACGTGTGTCGTTTTCGATAAAAAGGGAGATGTTTGTAAAAAGTATGTATGTATGTATGTGTCTTTTCCTACCTGTTAGAACGTTATAATTTGCATGTAAAGTATACAAAAACAATGGTAAAGATAAGCTGAAAACTGAACTCCAAATAAGTAGGCTCATTGAAGATAACTGGGCACACATGCGTTCGTTTAGTGGAAAGTTTTAGATGATAAATTGAATGGAAAACTACGCTATATTTCACGTTTAACGGTCCCCACAAACACATATACACGCAAGTTTACATACAAGGATGATAGGATTGTCATGGCAACGCGACGACAGAGTAGCGTAGTTTTAACATTCGTGGTAGGATCTTGATGAAACGTTGTGGAAAAAGTAGGTTGAGGATGTAGACAAGGAAGGAAAGTACACAGCTTCTTTTTTCTCTACCGAGAAATCTCCCCAGAAATCTGCATTCAGGAGAGAAAAAGTTAAGGAATAAATTATAAAGTTTGCCATTAATTGCATTTTCTTGTGATGAAAAAGTGAGATTGAGTGGGAGGGAAAGGGGATCAAAACAGTTTTTTTGGTAGCAAAAAAGGAGAAAAGGGGACTACCATATCGTCACCAGTACATCTACTTTATATAATGTCTGCACTTCCACCCAGTAACGTCTCTTATTATGACGGTTATTAGAGTAATGATATTACTGGATAGTGTATCAAGTAGGTGTGGAATGTTCTACCTTGAGTAATAGTAGTGTATACAAAAAAAAACTATGTGGAGAAATGCGACAGGACGGAAAGCATTATTTAAAAAATATGTATCAATATGAGAGCATACTACACACATACCTATCAACAAGACCAGTTTGATATGGTCGTAAGAAGGTAGTAATAGCAACTATTTTTCAGGGAAAGATGTAAGAAAATGTATTCTTTTGGGATCATGAAAACTGCCATACAATTTATATTCCAATTTTATATGCCTCTTAGGCCTAATCATAAAGTCTTCGTCTCCGAGGGACACAACAAGAAGTAAGAAGAATGTCGCAATATGAAAACCAGTCGAGTCGCGTATCGTCTAGAAAAAAATGGATGCTAAACTCAATGCTATGTATGCTATGCTATTTACTGTTGATACTCTAGAATATGTAGTCTTATAACATTCTTGTTGCAGAAAACGAAGGTAAAAACATCTATAAAAGTTGCTTATTGCAATTATTATTATCACATAATAGGGTAATTTTTGTGGCAGTAGAATAGTATTGAACACAAGGACCGAAATATATGTACATACACACAGACAAAAGAGCAGGGCCTATTAGCATAGAATATGTGTATGATCTGTAACATTTAGTAGTTTCCTTTTTATCATAAGTTTTGTTGCTTTCGTAACAGATTAGACCACGTTTTCTGGAAAAGCCTTGTTCGGCACACATTCTTTAACTTCTTTCTTTCTGGTACGTGCATGCATCGTTTTGCAAATAAGGTATGTTCTTGTGGAAGAAAAAGCACCTCGCCTCAACGGCACAAATTTTCTTGGCCTATTCAACAATGGTTATTATAATCATCACATATAATTCTCCTCGTTATATTCCACATGGTCATCATTTCTCATAGTAGAGTAGGGAATACTTCAATGGGAAGGAAAATGTTTGGATAGTTTGCATATTGCATAATATTATTTACTGTGCATACTTTCACCATGTTTCATTTAACTTTTTTTCTTTCTTGTACGCTTGTTGTGGAGCTTATGTTCCCTGCTTCTTGCTCTTGACGTTAAATAATATACAACAGAATTGGGAGTGATTTGAGTAATAAGGAATTCTTCCAGCTAGTTTTTACTCTTGTGTGAGAAGGAAAAGTTTTTTCGAACATTTTGTGTACATCGTACAAGACCACATCCTCTTGTGAGTGTGTCTCTTGTTCTTTTTACTTTTTGGTCCTTGGCTTCCTCTCTCTCCCTACCCCAAGATATGTTTACTGGCTAGCTTTTCAACTTTTTGATATTGTCTTGCCTTCACAAATAACAACAGATAGTATGACAGAATATATTAAGAGTGCATATTATGTATAGCGAGCGATTGCTATAACATCATTTCCCTTCTCAAATTGTGTCTCTTGTGTTGAGTCTCTTGTGGGGACTCACTTTTCCTTTTTTCACTCGTTCGCTTCATAACAATGTACATTTCTCACTTGCTTACTTGTACAACATATTATTATTATTTCTTAGTTAATGATGCGACCAGCCTGATATAAGAGAACATTTAAAAAGACCAAGTGAACGGCTACCTTGGGAAGCTTTGAATGAACAAAAAGTTTTTTTCTAAGGAGAAAGCCAAGCGGAAAAGTTACCATCCTTGTTTTTTAAAAAGTAATGCCACAAGACATGACAAAAAACTTGCATTGTGCACAAAAAATATTTAAGGCAATGTTTTGTCCCCTTATTCTTCCTCGTCTTCGTGACCTGACCCAATTTCTGTGTAGAAAAAGGAGAACAAGAAAAAGCGTAGGCTGAAAGATTAGACGTGAGATGAGCGTGAGAATGCGCCGTGTGTGAGAATCATCAAGAACTGGAGAGAGAAAGGCGCTCTTGTGGCTGCATTGTAAACAAGGCTTGCTTGGTTTGACTTTGACTATGCACATTTCAACAGTGGGATAAAAAATGCCTGAATTACTCTTCTTGTGTTTGAATACATCTCATCACTTTTATGACATGATTTACAAAAACACAACTACTGAAGAACAGCTTAAAATATTTGCTTGAAGCAAAATGATAATGCCGCGTATCACACTGGTTTTGACTCAATGACATAATACAACAAAAAAATCCAAAGTTAATATAAATTTAAAAAATAGAAACAACGTAAAAAGAGATGGCCGAGTTATATTTCAAACCTTGTTATTACTCTCCTGCTGATTTTTATCTTTACCAAAACACGCAACATGGTGATATGATGATATTTTCAAGCTGACTTTCTAAAAAGCAAATTATTTCTTGTTGATTGTAGATCCACACAAAACTCTGCCTTTTCGCAAAAGCTGTTTGGATAGGGAAAAGGGAGAGAGAGAAGGTGAGCTGTGAACTAGCAATTTCCACGAAGGCCATATGTTGCTTAATCACTTAACCCTGTCTGGTGTATAAATACATACCTCTTCTTATTCTCTTCCTGCTACACACTTGTTATTTAGATAAGCTGCAGCAAGTGCCTATACATTTCTCACTAGTCCACTTGACTCATTCCTAACAAGGCAATATTAAATATATTCCTCCATTAGTAGACCACCTTTCCATTAAAATTTATATAAAAAGCATTATATCATGCTGATGCATATGGAATTTACACATAAAAAAATACTAAGTGAATACAGTAAAAATATTTGTATAAGAAAGGTTGGCACACATACACTGGAATTTTGAGTATATACATATATGTGTGTATTAGTGAGAGACTAACTGGCTGGAAAGGAACTGCTTTCTCTAAAAAGTTAATTAATCCATATAGTGAAAAGATTAGTAATGTGTACAAAAGAAAGGTTGTCTGCTATCCTAACTTACTATAGTCTATCTAAGAAAATGGTGTATACCTACGTAAATGCGGACTGCATATACAAAGGAAAGAGGAGAACATTTCACCGCGGCACGGCGGTAGCACTATACCAAGTTTAAAAAATATATGCCTTTTTTATAGTTTTGCATGTTGGCATTCCCTCCTCTCACCATAGAGTGAGTTTGAGAGAAAGCGTGTTTGGTCTCCTTCTTGGTTTTCACTGTCTGTCTTCTCTTTTTACTATTATGCTTCTCAGGGTTTTCCCTTCTCTCACTCTCATCTTTCATTACAATGCTAACTATCTTCTGTGCTTATATCATACAATCTGGATTCTGTAGCTGAAAGATGGAAGTCGTCGTCTTGAGAGTTGAGGAATATAAAACGTCACTGCTACTCTTTTCCAGCCACTATCTGTTTGTGTGTCTTTTGCATTGTCCTTAAAATCTTGTTTCTGTCCAACACAAACTTTTCTCTATTCCCACTACTTTCCATATTTTCCTTTTGCATATACACATAATATTACACGTATGTGTATAATATCATATTTATAAGTACCTTACTATATGTATTAACCCTTTATCCGTGTCGTAGTCCTTTCTTCTAAAATGTGTTAGGCACGTATTTGTAAAGTAGCAAAGGAAATAGAAAACTGAGTTTTGGAACAGACCTTGACAGCGAAGTGTTCTTTTATACAAGTTAGATTGAATAACATACATATTCATAAGCAAAACTTCAAATGAGTGAATATAAGAGGTAAAGTCGTCCTGACAAAAACCATACTTACTTCCTTTCGGTTCGCGGATCAAAATTAAGGCACAGATGCATATATAGATATTATACAAGTATAAACGAGGTGAGCGGCATAAGCACGTAATCTAGTGAGCACAGACGAGAGGATGCCATAATGGTGGTTTGGTCTGGTTTCACCGGTAAAATGATTTTGTTCTTTAATAGGCATACTTAATATGACCATAATATACATTATCATTACTTATATGATAACCAGTTCGTCGCGGATAAAATTAAAAAGCTTACTGATAAATAGCACTGTAGTTAAACTAATCGTGAGCTACAGTGCGGTTCAGAAATCATATAATTCACACACACACACGCACAAGTTCAAAGCTTATTCCAAACTGGTTGAATTGGAACTCATGTGATTTGATCTATTGTACTCAGGATACGTTAGCCATGCACAGAGCTCCAGCAGCCATTCTTCCAAAAATAAAGTGGAAGGACTGCCACATGGACATATGGAACGGGATAATAATATATATATTCAATATTGTATGTTTTGGGTAAATATATGTATATATTTAGATAGGTAGGTAGACATATGATGGACTGGTAGCACTACATTCCCTTTGTCGATTTTTCTGCTGTTAATACCGGTCGAGAAAGAAAACTTATGGATGAAAGCATAATCATCTCATTACGGATGGGAAATCAAGCACACATTCTTGAAAGTGATATTGTCGTACATACATAATAAGGACATTAATGGAAGTATGGCACACATTCCAAGAGAATATTATGTAGAGGAGGAGATTTCGTAAGGGGGAAAACAGAGAGGAAACTGAAAATTGTGTAAAAGAAGACTCGTGAAGACGAAGAAGAAGACACTTGTGTGGCTTTAATAGTTTTCCTTGAGGAGCTACTTCTTCTACTTCTCTCGTGTGCTTTTTCTCTCTTCACCGAAATCATGCATCTCATTACCCACTTTTGCCTTTTGAGTAAAGTGCCCTCTGTGAAAGTGAGAAAATATGGTCATTTTGTAGAAGCTTGAAAGTTAAAATCCATCTGCGGTTGCATGGTTTACTTTCTCTAGTAATCCATTTCAGTGTATATACATAACCGTTGTATAATGTACATGATGAGCAATTTCCAAGACTTGTTCAAAAACTTGGCAAAAAGAATAGTTTCAGCGAAGAAGAGTGAAAGAGTGGTAAAGTACGTGTATGCTTGAGACACACATAGGTACTTTATTTTACTTTACTTGGTATTATATTATTAAACAAGAGCCTCTCATTTAAGTCACTCAAGCATGTCTACTTGAAAGCTTGTGGTGTGATGATGGTGGTGGTCGGTTGGCAGGAAGATATCGGTATCAATATAACATACAAGCATTAAGATTTGAGCACCTTGTTCAAACTGTTATTATATTCCTCTTTTTGCCGTTCGCTCAACAGTAATTTATACTTTGTATATATATTTGTGTCAGAGTGAAAGTATTTATTTGCTGTCTTCCATAAAGATTGTTTGTGGTCAAGAGCAAGAGCGTGTGTTCGCAAGATATGTAAAATAATAAAGTAAACAAAGGACAAAAGAGAAAGAGGCTCGTTTGATTGTGATAGTTACAAAATAGCTTTCTTCTCGTCAAGAGAGAGTAGAGTTACTCTTTCGTACGAAAAAGAGCTGCTTCTCATGTAACTAATCAGTTTGCGTTAGTTAAGTCATTTACCAGAAAAGAAAGAGGTAAAGAAGAGGATGCAGATAATGATGATGATATGGTGTGTGTGGGGGATGATGGCGGGGAATGTACACTGCTAGGCTAAAGCTACTTTCTAACTGTTTATTAAGTAGCCCATCTTAACCACTTTTCTTTTTGCACACTTGACAGATGCTTGCCATTTTAGTTCTACTTTACAATTTCCCATTTCCGGGAAAACAGTCTGCAAATACCCCAAACACGTCAAGTCAGAAAGCAACTGCTTTATTTTTTAACATTTCACCAGCCAAAAGTTAAGGTAGAGTAAAACAGGGAGGAAAAAAAGTAATCGAGGAACACTTCCCTTTTTTCTGTGTATCCTTGTCTTAAGTAAGTAATATTGCTTGACGTGGTGAAACTGGATATTCAGTGGTAGTTTGCACGCGCGAGCATGTATGTATAAAAGTTTGTGTGGTTGGTGATATACTCTTCATCGCAGTTAGGAGAAATGAGTCCCTCAAGAGTCATTTCGGAATCCAGTCTAGATAGCTAATCAAAAAAAGTCCTAGAAAGTTGACACTAAGCTGCTTGAGGGACACTACACAGTTCTCTTCCCAGTAAATGTTATTCATTTCATATCTAATAATTATAATCATCTAGAATTTACATTATATGACTTTTTTCGTTGTAAAGTTTTACAAGCGTGGGCATTTAACTTTAAGTTTTTGTTTTGGGTTTAAAGAATACTGAGAATAATGAGTAAATGAGTCCTGTTACTTCACGGAAACAAATATGAGAAAAACAAGTCTCAAAATTTCACTGCCAAATTTGAAACCGAGTGCTCATACCATATCTTTCCTCGAGAACATTGAACTTTATTAACGGGAATTCGATTGTATCATAATGTGTCGATCTAAACCTGACATAAAGGCAATTTTATTTAAATTAGCTTGTCAAAAATCAAAGATTATTAATCATCTTATAAACCGTCATATTCATCAACAAACGCTTAGTAGCATTTTTGCAAAAAAGTGAAATGATTTTTTTCCTAGACATCTGTATTTGACAGTATGCGTCTGCAATTTGAAATTATGAAATCTTTGAACTAGAATGACGCAGATTATATACAAAAACTAACGTGAGTTTGATGTCCATTAGATTTGCAATGTTCGCAATGATTTTTTATTTTGTTAACTAGTAGCAAAAAATTAGGTAACGTGTACTCATCAAAATATGTACGTCTCAATATTTAAAAAAACGATTGCACGTAGAACTTAATAGACTGACAGAATTTATTTAACTTTTGAGTTTCCCTTTTGTTCATTGATTAATTGATCATAATTTATTAGTATTCTTTGGGAATCCTTCATGAATATTTTTTTATGATTTATTTGAAATGTTTGCTGAAAAAAATCAAATTACTTTTTTCTTCCACATCTGACATGAGGTAGGTAGCCAAAATAGTTCACATTTCTTTCTGAACAATGCTTTTATGTATATCAAATTTAGAAGGTAGACAGAAGGAAAAATGTTGGTCGTTCGTTCATTAGTTGGCACATAACTTTTAGTCCTCCATATTTATCTTGCCTTTCCTTTCTTTCTCTCTCTCTAATACCATAAGACATAATACCATTCTGTATATATACTGATTATAGTAAACTTATATAAAAGGCCTGGCTCTTACAATGCTTTTCTTTCATCTTTTCTCCTCCTAGAGACTTTTAACTTGACTATGCTTTTCTTAGCAAACTACGTGCAAAAAGACGAAATACTGCACACAATTTATGTGTAATTCTTATTTTCCTTTTTATTCCATTTCCTGCCTTGTGCATATACAACTCTGACCTTTTTATGCTTCCCATTTTTACTCATATGTCTGTTTTTTGAGTGTATATGTCGTTCCGGATTTTCTTCCATTTTATACAACTATGACAAGAATAATAAGGGCCACCAGTAAGGGAAAGGAAACCCTTATCCGGATTATATCGACACTTAGCTAGCATGAAAGAACAAGTAGAAAATCTCATTCTAGTGCGCGCACACACACTCATCTAACTCTAACGTATTTACAGAAAGAAAAAGGAGTACGCAGACTAGTTCAATATTAGCAAAGAAAATATACACCGTAAAGTTATTATTACATTGCATAACTAGAGTTCAAAAAATCGCAAAGGGAAACACAGTAGGAACAACTATCCATCCGTCCTTTTTATCAAATGAGTTGAAAATACTAAAAAAGAAAGACATGTTCCAAAAATGAAAATACAGCGACCATGATATATTTTCAAGAACATATTTACATAATATTGCATTGTAAAAAATTGTATTGCGCTTTAATTTTTAGAACAGAGTTTATATGTTGTAAGGCAAAAGTATAGAGGTTTTCCCTTTAAGTAAAACTTTTATGCGCACTCATCCATCTTACAAGTCGTTTCTTTATCCTTCTGTGTCCTTCGCTCTGTCGTACTTTCACTCCAGCTCTCTCTTTCTTTCTCACAAACCATGCGAAGATGTAGAAGAAGTAGAAGGAATACAAAAAAATATACATACGTACATTTCTACAGTCACATTGCTCCCTTTCTTTAATAACGTTTTCTTGCTATCGCTATTTTTTTTCCTCCTCCTGTTTGGATATTATGTACTCTTATGTAAGACTGTATCATGTAAGGCAAGGCTAATCTTGTAAATATTCCAATTTAAAATGTGTACAGATGTAGTGGATTTTTTTTACAGCGGATGTATTTGCTTTTATCCTTTTCTCTAACTAACAGAAAGGCTGGTTATAATTTACTAAAGTTGAGATACGCACATATCTGTAGTAAACGTATGGTAAAAGCAGTGGCGTCGTCAAGATGTCATGAAATTGAACCCAAATCAAGAAAATATAAAGCAATATAATAAGCCCCTTTCCCTTTAGCACTCCACTCCACACCAAGACTTGGCATTTGCTTGCATGGTTCACTGCTCTGTGTCGACCAGTGGTCCCTACACATAAAGGGTGATGTGATGGTGCATAATATCTAGCGATTTCTTCACTCTCTTCCACTCACTTGGTAATTCACTTGTGTAACTTCCACACAGTTCAACTTACGGTTACAAAAAAGTACACCCAGTCTACAATGCGGGTTGAATGAAAAACGAAAATTCTAAGTGACTTGCTACAACATTCCATGGAATAGGAAGGAGAAAAAGACGATGATGCTCTGAATAAAAAGTTTGTTTTGAAAAAAGGGAAAAAGTAAGCTGGAAAAGTCCGTTACTAGGACTACCTTCATCCATGATGGTTATAATAATATTCTTACTTATTCCTCCTTCGTGCTTCATGGCCGGCCTATGAGATCAAAAGTCCGTTCCATTTTATTTCATCTTTTTTTCTCGCTTTGTGTGTGTGGCGTGGTCTGGCCTGTGTGTCAACCTTGCAAGAACAAGAACATTTAGTCTCTTTCTTTTTTTAAAAGAGAGAAAGATATGCCACAGAACTATGAAAAATAGGTTTACTGCAATGTAAACACTTAATGCATTCCTTCGCATTCCCGTTACCCTACTTTACAAAATTTTCATTATGCAGCTGCTCCCCTCTCTATCTCTCATCTACTGCTTTGATACCCGGCTTTTTTAGTGCGCTAATGTTAATTTTTTAAACGCAAAAAGTTTCACCGATTATGCTCTAGTTCTTGAATGACCGACATTTCATTCAGACCCATATTTTCTTTAGAAGACATTGAAAAATTATTATGCGCGCATTTGATTAAAAACAAATAAATCTCTTGGATTACACCCGTGCCCTAAGACAATATCTTTCGCATTCTCCTTCCTCATGGCTCATGCTACACTTTATCAAACGACAACGAGAATAAAATGCAATTTTCCCTGCATAAAAATCTCGCTTCTATTCTTTTTTCAAAGAAATGTGATCACATCATGATGATTGCGCCTGCTGTGTTGTTTGAGTAGGGCATTGGGAAAAATCGAAACAACGAAGTAGGGATTTTGATAATGGCGATGTTGATCATGACGATCTTAGGATCAACTGAGAAACGAGGGAACAAAGGCAACTTCTTTTTTTCCTTGTCGAAGTCGAGCGATGTGATGTAAATATAAATTGGCAAGCAGAGAAATAAATAAGATCCTGTGTGTGTAGTCATCAGTTTTTTTCTATCATGAAAAGAAGAAGAAAAAACGAAGACGACGACCTATTTCAGCCAATATTTCATGCAGTAAAGCTTTACTCTCTTATTTTTCTTGTGTAATGATGCACAAGGCTTTAGTCGTCTATATACCTAAACAACTTGCTAAAGATATAAACTTCTTTGAGCCTATTTATCCTTCAAAAATACATTATATAAATCCTATATTCTCTCTGTTTTGTACATGTTCGCTTTCGCTCTTCTCTCTCTCGCTCTTTCTTCGTATTTTTGTTGTCTGATGCGACTACATCGAATGTGAAAGGAATCACTTTCATCCTCCTTTTCCTACAACTCTACTTGCTGTTGTTATGGTGGAAAAAACTTCTCCGGAGTGTGCATTAACATTGCTACTACATGTACACATACTACAAGCACACAATTTAGAAAATCCAGAGAGAAAAAACCGGACAGTCAAAATAATAAAAAACGCAAAGAGTCAGTGTACTCTCAGTTTCCGCAAAAAAAACATCTAGTTGAGCATGGGGACATGGAATCCACCAAACTGAGTATTCAGTAAAGTCACAAGCAAAAAAGAAAATGGTTCTGTAATGTTCTTCATAGCTTTGTGTGTTTTGCGTGAAGGAGTAGTAGCATCCACAAAAAAAGATAAATGGCAAGGGACACTACAGTAAATACGTAAGTGGGTGAGTAGTGGTTGTTGGTTTGGTGAGTACTAAGTAAAGCAAGAAAACACTGCTACCGCCGTCATCCACATAACAGCAACAGCACAAAAAACGGACTCTTCATTGCAATTGTGTGCGTATTTTTTAAGCTAGCTTTAGTCCGTATTTGTCTTACTCACTATTACACAAAAGAAGTCGCTGAGAGTTGTAGTCCGTCAAACCCTTTGGAGCACAAGGAGAAGCAGCAGGAATCACTGAACAGAATACATTTATTGTCCATCCGTCGTACACTTTTAGATACACAACTTATACATATAACATTGCTTCTCATTATTACACATCTATCCATCCGCTGAACAACTCCCACATTACATGTTTCCTTTTTTCTATCTATTCCCTACATATATGAACGTGCATCAACACAAAAACTACTTTAATTCGCATAGTAGCATGGTTGTGGCGACGGGGGCAAGAAAACATGTCATCATGATGATAATCATCATCATGCTCGTTGCGTCACGCTAAACGACCAATATAAAGGTTATACTCTGCATTATACCAGAAAACATGCATTTGCTTACTTTACTAAGCCAAAAAAATGAACGTGAACTTATCAGTATAGAAAAAAGCAATGATGATGAGCATGGCAATAAGAACAAGGCTGAAAAAAGACATACCACATACTCTTTGCTTGCAGTCGTTTTATGCAATTTTTTATAGTTGTCTTTTCCCCTTCGCTTTCACTCTTTCTCCTAATACACTTGCTCTTCATTTTTTTTCTAGAAAAAAGAGGCAGTAGCAGAGAGATGAATACTAGTTGAAGTATGGAACTATAAAAGCCAGAGGCAGAACGACGGCAAAGTGGGAGAGAGAAAATATATAGTCATACATACATAAAAATTATAATCTATATAAAATGTAATAATGTGCAAGATGAATATATGTAAATACTTGAGGGAAAAAAAGAAAATGGCTTAAACTTTTTTTCCATGTCCTTTGTTCTAGAGAGTTGCCTTCTTATTCATGACTTGAGTTTAGTCGTCTTCATGAAGAAAAGAAACTGACAGAAAATATATAATGATAGCTTGATATATAATATATAGTAGACTGTGATGTTTGAATGGGGTCTAGTAAAGGTATTCTAATCAAACTATTCTAAACGAGGATTATTCTAAACATAAATCTTCTAAAACAATTAGT